>BPLR01021293.1:0-80627 GCA_021605095.1 Caerostris extrusa | reverse complement strand
TATGCACCCCTAACAAAGTAAGTAAACATTTATAGCTTACCCATAAAATCCTCAGGAATATAATTTAAAAAAGTATTCCCAATGCTCTTACAGCATTAGCTTTCACTCAGATCACAGTCTTTGGAGAATTGAACACAAGCCATTCCTATTGAATAAAAAAGAATGTAGGTGATATTGCTTCATTCCTAAGAATTTCGTCCCTGTTAATATGAGAAAAACATATAAAATAAATAATAAAAACAGGTACAATTATTAACTATCATTTGCTATCTGTGGTTGAAATCACACCAAATATAAAAACATAATTATTTACTATTTGAAAAATTATTTTTTTTTTTATTTAGTAGATGTTAAAAATATCTCAATTTTTTGAATTTTCTTGGATATAACAATACAATTTTGATAATCTCAAGTTACCACTTAATGAGGCAAAGATGTGCTTTTTTTTGCAATGAGTGCATTTCTTAGATTTTTTTGTTTATTTAGATAAACAAAATTCTTGATGTTGAATTTTGAAAAAGAAAAGATTATTTTACAAGTAAAAGTCATAAAAGCATTAGATGCTATCCTTTGCTACATAGAATAGTAATCAGGTATAATACCTTTGAAAAACTCGAGAAACAAGACTGCAAGAAAAAGAATTTCTACTATTAAAGAAAAATTGTCGGTTTTTATTTCATAGCCAAGTTTTCATTGAAACCGAGTTGGTGTTAATATTAATTAATTCTGATTATCTGGATTCAACTGTGTCTAAAACTTCCTTCCTAATTTTGATTTTTTTTTTTTTTGTCATAAATACACTTAATCTCTGTTCTCTCACACTTGTATCTCTGATCAATTTCACTTTACACTTGCAAATTTGTTTGATATTTAAAATTATTTTTAATTATTCATTTGACACTAAAAAGTGGTCTTGCAAACAAATGAGAGTTAATTTGTAAGCAAAAAAAAAAAAAAATAAAAAAAAAAATAAATAATAAATAAATAAATCTTTTATTTACTTATCGTATGCATGGGAATAATCTAATACTTATTGAAGTACATACATTATCAGAATTAATCCTTATTTAAATTCATAATAAATATAAATTACTTACTTATTTACAAACAAAGCATCACATAGATTTCCTAAGGACCATGAAGCCTTAAACCTAACATTTACATTTGAATCATCAACAGACTTTATTAAAATTGAAGAAACATCTTCCAAAAAGGAAGCATCCTAAAATCGAATTTAACAAATATTAAAATACATATTTTAAATAAAGAAATGGAATGCCAGTATTTTGAAAAAATATTCTAAAATGTTTTTTTTTTTTTAAATCATATATTATTGAATGATTTTGTATTGACCACCTATCTAAGTACATTGTGTTTTTTTTTTAAATTTTATATATGAAAACATTAAACATATAACACTTAAAAATCTTAATTATTAACAGAAAAGAATAAGAAATGTATCAACTGGTTCATTATTAATTTTAATTCTTGAAGATACAAGTTCTAGAAATTTTATATTTCTACATACTACTGTTATATTTTCATTTGTTATTCAAAAATTAATATTTAAAATTCTGATAAAATATGAAGTACAGTGGGTACAAAAAGTATTTGCACACATACAGTTTTGTTTACAATTCATAAAAAAATCCATTAAAAAGTACAAAAAATGGGCATTTTAAAAACACAATAACCTTATTCATCTAAACTAATTTTAAAAATACAATAATACAAGTAAAAAAAAATTTTTTTTGCAACAAAATTAAAATATCTTGCGTCAAAAAGTATTTGCACACTCAATTCAACTTTAGGAAATTTGCATTTTTTTGGTAATTATTTGATAGTCATCCTGCAGTAAATAATACTAGTGCGAATACTTTTTTGACACGAGATATTTTAATTTTGTTGCAAAAAAGAAAAATTGTTATTTATATTATTGTATTTTTCTATTTAATTTAGGTGACTAAACTTATTCTACTTTGGCAATACCAATTTTTGTATTTCTTAATGCTTAATTTTATGATTTGCAAGCAAAAATGTAAGTGTGCAAATACTTTTGTACCCACTGTATATCATACTTAATTTTCAGAATAAAATTTTGATAGCTATCATGTTTCTTACCTGAATTAGAGATGGAAACAAACAATAAAGACCAAGACAACGAATTGCAGCACCTCGTACATTAGGATTGGAATCAGATGTTAAACCCAACAGTATTGTAAGATACGTGATTTGTGACCTAGGCTATAAAAAAAGAAATAACTTTTATTTAGATGATTTTAAAATTAAATATATTTTGTGAATAAGGGCCCTCAAGCAAAATGTGCACAAGTTCATCCTGCATTTATAGTTAATGGTGCCAAACAGAGATTTAACAGTAACTAAAATCATTTGTACATAAAAGTTCAGAAGTTTTAATTTTCTTTAGAATTTCACCTCAAAAGTTTTCATGTTTATTATCTCTGAATCATTTTAGCAATTCGTATTTACTTTGGATTGAAGTTCTTTTACAAGAAATATATTTAAAAATGTTATTGTGAGAAATAGATGGAATTATTTGTTTCAAATTAATTATAAAAGCCCATACTCAGTTGGCATCTGATTCCTTTACTGACGATATGTAAAAGATAACTTTAAACAAAGTTTTCAAAAATTCCATTTATTTATCATAACAATATTTTTATTTCTGACATTTAATTAAAATTGACATGTAATAATTTTTTATATAATAAAATTGAATGAGAACTACAATATCTGTTTAAAAATAGCATACTACTGTGCCCAAAAGTAAGACCCATTTTTATTTTATTCAAAAACTCTTTCCCAAAACATCTTTTAAAATGGAATTGGCTGATCTTTTTTGAAATTCCAACATCAGCAGCAAGGTCTCTAATAGTAAATCCACTGTTTGACAGCACCAAATCTTTAATTTTTTGGAACGTGAGCTTCGTCGGTTGAGGTGGATGGTCGACCAGGCGCTCTTCGTCTTCAACGCTTTTAGTGGTTCGGAATCCACTTTAAACTGTAGGTCCCGGTCTGTTTAGCCTAAAAGTGTGCATAAGATGACCGTAGAGCGACAAACAAACCAAACCAATCTTCAACGCTTTCTCTGTCTTCTTTGAACTGCATATACCACTTGTAAACATTTCTTTCCGATAGTTTTTTCCGAATGCCTTCTGTAACATATTATACGTTTCCATAGCGAATATTCATTCCACTAACAAAATTTAATGCAAGTTCTTCTTTGCTCAATTAATTCATACATTTCAAAAATCGTCGAAATTACTTTTAGTGTCTCACAAAGCCAAGCGGAACTCAAACACTAATGAATATTTTGACGTGAAATCTCACACAGATGCCAACAACTTAAAAAAAAGAAGAAAAAATTGAAAATTGGTTTTACTTTTTGGGCACAGTAGTATATACTAAAGAAATAGTATAAGATTGTGAGATCGGAGAAATAAATAAAAATAAATTACTGGTAACTTTTCAAAACCACTACATGGTAATGTTGAAAGGCAGTCACAACAAACAAATTGAAGAGTTTTAGCATCATCATTTGTTAGACATTTAAGAAAAGCTGTTCCCATTAATATATTCCACCATAATATTGACACCTACAATGTTACAAAATAGTAAAGAGGTTAATATAACACATCTATTCATATTAAATACAAATATTTGTCACCAAAAGTACATTACATTAATTTTTTCATATTTTTAATTAGCAGACAAAATGAATTCTACTTACAGCTGATTCTAATGCTTTTCTAAACTCCACATCAGTAACTATATTCACACTACGTCCTACTATATCTAAAAGCTGAAAAATAAATTCTATTATGTTAAAGAAAAAAATGACAATTTAAAAAATAGTTAGTGAATATATTTTGTATTTATCTAAAAATGGGTTACAAAATTTTCTTGTTAAAGCCAACCAATGAATTCCTTTTCAGTAGAATAATTACTTTTCTCAAAAATGACCTATTTTTTTATTTGTTACAAGCAAAGAGCTACATGGGACCTGAATGGCCGAGTGTTTAGCGCTCTGTACCACAGGTTACTGCCAGTAAGCAGACGGCCTTGCCGCACTCTGGGTCTGTTGCGGGCAATTATGATGATGACACACACACACACAGAGAGAGAGAGAGAGAGAGAGAGAGCACATAACATGCATATAGTTACAGAAAAAAATTGTTTATAAAAATGCCATTCATTTTAGCTTAAACCAAAACACCTTATTAACAATTATAAAAAAAAAAGCATTCAATGTTTAAGCTATGCAAAGATGGAAATTTTGCATGAAAAAGAAACAATAACAACAACAACAAAAAAATTAAATAAAAACATGTATATAATATATTGAAATGTAATAAATAGTTCAATAGTTTTCTTGCCACTTCTTAAATAATGGAATAATAGATACAAAGATTTCAATGAGTTGCACCGAGCTGTAATTTGTTACATTAAGATCGGCAACATTTTTATATTTGGCATGAAGTGAACCACATTAGTAGAAAAGTGCAAGTAAATAACTTTAATATACGTACAAAATTTATTATTTTCGCAACAACATGATTGAAAATATTTCTGATAAAAATATTTCGATTATTTAACCATTTTGAAAATAGAGTATTCAGCTTAATTTAAAAATACAAAACGTTTTCATATAATATAAAATTAAGTCAGCATACCTTAGCTCCATGTAGTTGTATAGATATATCTTGATCATTTAGGCAGAAAAAGACAATGTCTTCAATAAGTGTGAAAAAATAATTGTGAATAAAGCTGGAAAAAAAAAAAAAAATTGCAGAAATTATTATACTTTACATTTCTTTAATTTGAATACATCAATAAGAATAAAAATTCACTACAAAAATTAATTTCATTTTAATTCCCTTCCATTAGCAATTTTTAAAAATTTAATCATGATAATGCAGATTAAAATTGCATATTTACGAAAAATAACTTCTTCATATGAATTCTGATGGAAACTGAGTGATCCAATATTTTCAAAAATTTTATAAATGATATTCCAAAAATTTTCAGTCTATATTAGAATATGTTACATTTATTATGCATCCAAGAAAGAACAAAATTATAATGTCATACTTTTATACTATTGCAAAAAAATATAATTTTCTGGCAATTTACATTTAAGGCAGTAAAATGAAAGCTTAATTAAACAACAAATAATGTTTTAAAAATATGAATACATATTATGAAATAGACTTAATTTAAAGTTATGATTTTCTGGTATTTTTTTTTTTTATAGGGAAATAATATCACAGAATTTTAAATATAGAACGTGTTTCTTTTAGTTCGAAATAATAACAAATAAAAATATTTTTTGGAGGAAAAAAAAAAAAAAAAAATGAAAACTTGTAACCATTTAATGTGAAAAGATACATCATAAGTAGTTATCTTGTATTTTTCTCTTCCAAATTCTCATTTTAGAATTATATATTAAACTTCATGATTTTTGCAATTTACCATTAGATCTTACATCTTATAATTATAAAAACTTTGATAGCAATAATCCTATCTTAGGCTACTTTGGACAATGTATTTACAAATTATTGTTGATGTTAACATGGTTTTTTTCTATCAGTTTTGCGTTATGGAGTCCCCTAATTTTAAACTCTTTTATAAAGGTGGATTCTAACAGAGAATTACAATTTCAAGACATAGAATAGTATATTCTTTAGTACTTTCCTAATATCAAAGGTGATTTTCAACTTCTGCAGAACACCCCCACCTTAAAAAATGTCTTTTCAATCAATAGGAAACCTGAAATTGTTCTGCAATGGTTGTGAAATTTAGTTTTTGATGTAAACCATGTATGTGGAAAAAAAAAAAAAAAAAAATAGATTTCCCTTCTGTTCTCTCAATCTTCAGTTTTGGGTAGAAATCCAGTGCAGAAATCCTGTAATTTTCTCTGCCACAAGCAGCTTGTACTTGACCATCCAAGTTTTTCTTCTATATTATTGTGTAATTATATTTTTTTCCCTATTTTTTTTCGTTGTGCATTCATCTGGTTCTTTTTCTCTTATATTTTTGAGTCTGGTTTATTGATCATAGAAACCTTCCTTAATAACAATTTCTTTTATTAATTCTTATTTTCATTTCATTCATTCATTATTTGGCTCTTTTACATATCGTTTCTAGTGCTGTGTTAGAAGTTTTTAATCTAGACAAACTTTTCTTATTCTAATTATAAGAAAAATTTAAATCCGATTATAACCCTATCATGCCATTTTTGAATATTAATAGCATTGGGGGTGGGAGGAACTCACAATGAAAATGAGTTACATTATGACTGGTGGTAATTTATAATCATTTATTGTACATTATTACTATACAAAATGGCATAAAAGGACATGGAATTTCTGTATTACATTTTACTCCACACAAATTCGGTTGACTGTATTACCATTTCCTAACATCCAATTAAGTAATGGCCAATTAAAATCGAAACTGGATTGCGGTAAAACATGTCAAAATTAAATCCATAAACTAAGTCGGTACAAAAATGCGGTAAATAAACTTGACGTGAAATCGCCCTGTTGACGATAAAAAAGTCGCCAAAACTCAAGACCTTTTAAAATGATTAATTATTTATTAAAAAGTATTTTTACCAGGATATTCATGAATCATCAATAAAATGTGCATGCATACAATTTGAATTCAATAGTTTAAAATTTGATTTCAAACATTTGATCAGAGTGAGGACAACATGAATGAGTTTAATAAAGGTTTATAGCAATCCATTTTATCTCAGTAAATTAATAATGAATAAAAAAAAAATAGCTTTTATTTGTAACATATATATATATAATTTTCTTAGTCCCCAAAACAATTATCATGTTAATTTATATAAAAAAATATTTAATCTCTATACATTAACAAATTAAATTTTTTTTTTTATATACGAAAAGATTATTTTTTTTTACAAATAAGCCAATATAGAAAATTCATAGTGTTCAAAATATATTTTAAAGGTTTGACTCAGAACTAAAATCTAATTAAAATGAACTTAGCAGCTTAACAATTGTAACACAAATTAAAATAAACTTTAAGCATAAGAGTTATTTTTTGTTGGAGAGAAAAAAAAAAAAAAAATATGAGAAGGTAAGCTACAAGTTATTGAGTTTGAGAATGTTAAAAATATTTTAATGAAAATCTTAATAGAATATTCTTTTTTTTATAAATTAATCAACTTACTATGACTTTTGGAAACATTTTCCAACCACACTGCAAAGCAATTGCAATGATTGGATTTGGATTGGCAGAGGTTCTTCATTTAAAATGTTATCTTTGCAGAGTTCAATGATCCATGGTAATGAATAATCATCAGAAGATTCATTATTCAATGAATTATTTGCCTTCATGGCACTATCATTTGAATCTGAAGAAAGCATTAAATCTTGAATTTCTACCGGAATTTGATCTGAATTCATTAGAGAACAAAACACTGATATGCATGCTACACGAATTTGTATATCTGCAAAGAGAGAATAATATAATAGAAAAATGTTTATACCAATTCAAAAGTGCTTGCGACAATTTTATTAATTTAAAATATTTTATTGGTTACCTTTTATGATGTAGATAGCTTTTTATGTTCTTTAAAAATTTCAAAAGAATAGTGTTGTTTAGTTTGCAATAAGGCACATTTGCAGATAAGACTTCATAACACTATAAAAATTAAAAAAAAAAAGATATATTAAAATTTTAATTTAAGCAAATATCTGTGTAAAAATATAAAATTTTTGAATCTTACTTTCATGATCTGGATCAATAGAGGACTCGTATTTTCCGATAAAAAGGCAAGAAGTAGATATCTATGAGTTTCCTCTATCATAGTGGCAAGAATTGCGCTCAGAGATGTAAACGACATATGCTTAGCATTCCTAATTAATAAAATACAACATTAAATAAATATACAAAGAAAAAAGTTTTAATAATTGGAATGATTCAATTAAAACATATGATTTTGATTTATTACATTATCAAAGTAATCTTCTATTTGACTGCACTGCATATTTGCCAACAAGTCTTGAAATACGTTTTTCAAGTTTTTTTATGAAGTCCCTCACAGATTTGTCATGATTTTTCTTTTACTACATCAACAAACTCAAAATGGAGAAAATTAGCAATTTCAGTTGTGGAATAAAAAAAAAAAAAAATCACTTGATGCCATACATAGTGTTCATGCCAAAAATTCATGGACAACAAGATCATTGTTATTGTACAAAATATATGAATTGTCTCACAACAATTTAAGCTGTTTTCAATAAATTGCTTCATGCAAATATCACAAAGCATTCAAATAACATTATTTGCAAAATGTTCAGTAGGTTGATAAAAATTCATGAAGCACAACGTCCCAATAGAGCATGGTTCCCCTTCGATACATTCTCTGCTTTCCTTAAAAATATTATATTACTCGTAACTTTATTTCAATAAAGTGTTATCATTAATACTTTTGTATCTGAAATTCATTAAAAATCATGTTTAATAATATTTGCCATTTTAAAAAAATGACCAGGGAAAAGTCTTTTCCCATTAAAAACAAATTTATATGCAAATGATAAAAAAAAAAAAAAAAAAAAAAAAAAAAAAAATGTAACTAATGGTCACCTATGAAAAAAAATTACTTTCAAAATCAGACAAGTTAAAAGCTTATTGTGTCAGAAATTTAATAAGAAAAAATATAACATAAAAACAACTTTTTTTTTTTATAACATTCTGATTACATTAAATTATTTTAAATGTTACTTAAAACATTGGAATATAATTAGAGAGTAGAATGTAATATGTTTTAAATTTCAATCTTTTTATAAGTCAATCTGGAATAAAAGTAATTACCATTAAAATTCTACTATAATTCAATAATAGCTACAGTCCAATAAAATTGCCATACAATCTAAATATAATGCATAATTAAATCAAAATTCCATATAATAAAAATTTAAAAAATTATATGATAACTTTATTTAAAAAAAATAATTGATCCAAGATAAATTCCATAAAAAAAAAAAAAAACCTTTTTTTTTTTTACAAATTTTACTATTCATATTATTCCAAATGAAACATTTCTGAAAGCCATATTTACAAAAATGAATTATTAATTTAATGATTATGATTATTTAAAATTATTTAATTTAAATTAAAAAAAAGGAAGCTACATGTTTAAGAGTTTCTATCAGTTAGTTAAGTAATGTTTACAGATAGTGTTTAACAATTTTTTAAAATAGACTAACACAAATAATAATAATATTGAATTTAAATATAGCTTTATATATATATATATAACATATATATATATATCAAATACAAAACCAAATTAAAAAAAATATTCGATTCCGGGAGAAAATATTTTTTATAATAATTAAAGAAAAAAAAAAAAAAAAAAATGGTTACCTTCCATCTGCATGCATCAAAAACTGTTTTGAGCCTCGAAGAATTTCGGCCAAGAGAGGTCAAAGCACACAGTCTAACCTTAAGAAAAAATGCATTACAATGAGTTCCTCCATAAAACAAAATAGACATGAATTCATGAATTCCCAAATTATATTTACTTGAGATGCAGGATCTTTCATAATTGTAGTAAAAATATTTGGACTTGATACAAGACCACGTATAACAGGATGTTCTGGAAGAAAATACGACCAATAACCAAACATCAATTTTTTATCTGCTATCTGCAAAATTAAAAAGCATGATTAAGATTTAAAATAAATGTTTTCCTGTTTTTATTAATTTAAAAACAGCTCTTATAACTTTTATATTTAATAATTAAAAATATATTAATTTTTTGTTTTAATCATGTATAAGAGCCTATTTATTATAATGATTATTATAATTATAATTATTGTTACATAATTATTATAATTAATTAAATATTTATAGCAATTATATAAATTATGTATATTATTATATAACAATATTTATTTGTTCTCCATTGCAACATATTGCATCCTGAAGATTTTATAAGAAATAGAAGTTTTTTTATTTAATTTATTTACGAAATTTAACTAGATATCTATCTAATAGGTCATTTTACTTTATGAATTATGCATATTTTATTAAAAGTTTAAACAAACAAAATCTTTTGACAATATTATAATTTTGAATACTTGAACATATTAAGAGTAATATAATACTTGGAAAACATACCTTAACAACATTTTGCAATGCTAGGTAGGCATTTTGACGTACTGATGCTTGCAATGATTTTATTTTTGAAGTATGGCTTTCAGCATCAGATAATTCTGAGTCGGAACTACTTGCTCTCATTTTTGTCGTATGAAAATTTTTAGCTGATGAAGATAATGAAACATTGGCAATACTGTTTGTTACATCATTTATTGCACGATCTGGCTCAACTACCGAAAAAAAGACAAAAATAATAAAATCTATTTTTAACTGAAATAGAAAAAAAAATAAATAAATAATAGATTATAATATCAATTTATAAATTTTATCTTGTCTTTCAATAAAATTCAATTTTCAGAAGAAATAAGAGCTTGTATTGTAATATTCTATAAAATTTCTTAAAAGGTTTGAATTTTTTTTTTTTTTTTTTTTTTCATATTTAGCATTAGAAATATTGTGAAAGTTAATATGAACATAAAAGAAATACTTAAATACATTGGAAATTAATCAATTTATATAAAAAAAAAAAAAAAAAGCTATTTTAAAAATATTCAATTTTTTCTTAACCATTTAATATAATATTCACTTTTATAAACTTATTTGCCAAATTTGTTACTTATTAGTTAAATTAATACATAATTTTTAAACTTATTTATGTGTCATTTTTTTTAAAGAGAAACAAACCATGAATATTTCTCCAACGATAATGAAGCATAAATTAGTAAAATATTTAAAATAACTGATTGAGGTTTCAGTATTATAATACTATTACATCTTAGCAACAAAAAAAAATTAAATTGTATCTATTATTTGTGAAGTTGTCTCTTAAAATGTTCCCATTGAAAAATTTCAAAATCATAAATAATTAGCAAACCAAACAGAAATACTTATAAAAACATAAAACAAAAAAAATTAATTAAGTCTAGTTTTATAAAGCAATAAGTACCCTCATAATAATATATATATGAAAAATAGGCATGCTGTTCTTCCTGAATTATTAATAAATTCGATTGCTGCACTAACCATTATTAAACTTAATTCTGTGTTTTCCAATAACAGGCACTTCTATAATTTATCACTACCTTATGGCTGTCTCTCCTGCAAGTTATTAACCAGACACTTTTAGTGATATATTTTTAATTTTGTTTACTCAAGACTCTTTGAGAAACATTCCCAGCTAGTCATTGTGGCTTTTAGCTTTGTCCTTGCTTCCTCAAACTCTTTAAATTCCTTAAAAATGTTAATAAAATTAAGTAAATATATTTACACCTCTTCCTTTATCAACAAAATGTCTTTCAGTTACAGTAGTTGTAGCAGCTTCCATGTTGTCACTCCACACAAATATACATAATTTTTTAAAGTTTTCTTAATACATAAAAAGTATTTTGAAATAAATACATTTAAATAAAAATAAAAATAAATGTTTATGCATCAAATACCTTTAGCACCAGTAGTTTCACACACTTGTTTATTTTGAGGTAACTTTTTGGGTCTTCGTTTATTCTTCTTTTGCTTTCGAAGCTTGAAACATTAGAAATAATATAAGTAATCACATAAATGTACTAAACATCAACATGATTCAACAATTACAGGAATTTCAATGAATTTTATATTTTACATACTTTTGGATACGGACTATCTGATTCACTTTGAGTTTCTTGGACTTGTTGATTATCAGGATATCGCAGAGTAGGATACAAATTAGTCTCTAATGTGAATGTTTGACCAGGAAGTCCATAAAATAAAAGATTCTGCAAGAAATTATAATTATTTTTCATCATTTTAGGTATAACATATAACCAATTTTAAATGAAATTCATCAGCTTCTAGAGTATTTGTATTTGATTTGATATTAAATATGATAAAATCACAATTTCAAATTAATAGAAAAATAAATGAAAGGAAGCATTAAAAAATGTGAACTAACTGATCTCTTTAGAATTTAATTGGAGCAAGTACAAAAGGAATGTTTCATGATATCATGCATGAATTAAGATTTAGAAAATAATTTCTACTGATCAATGTTACAAAATTAAACCAAATAAAATTATGAGGAAATTAATTAATTTTCAATCATTTCATAATTTTATGTAAAATGATTGAATAATTGAAAATTTAAACTACACTAATCATTTAATACAAAAACACTACTTTAAGGCAATTTAAAAGAGATGGAAAAAGGGTGTAGATAAGTAGGGAGAGAATAAAATCATCCGTAAAAAATTAAAAATGCCAAAAATAATGGAGAACTTAATATAGCATAATCAATTTGTAACAACAATCCTTTAAAAAATTTTATGTGTAAAGTCTATTCCATAAAAAATTAGAAAGGCACAAAAGTTTGGATAGATATACATATGATTCAAGTAGTGTGCACTAATGGTAATGCTGTGAATGAATTTTGTAAAATAGATACATAGCATAAAGTAAAAAGAAAAGAATAAACATTATAACAGCAAATCTAAAAACAAAAAAAAAATGATAAAAATTTTTAAAAAAAAACCCTCGCAATAGCAGATTTTTGATAGTGTTTTGATGTCTCATATAAGTATAACATATATAAAATAGTAATGTAACACTTCAATAGAACAGTAATAAAACACTTCAAAATAGGCTATATATTTTCCTCATAAATAAAAAATGAACCTGTTTTGCTGAAATTTTTTAAGTTTAATCGAACTTTGAAATGACATTCATTAAAGCTAAAAATATGAAATTAAAGTGCATTATTATATATTATTATTAAAATATAAATCTTACTTTTAAAGTTCCGAGTAATTCACCAAAATTTTCAATTTTTACACTTTTTGAAGTGAAAACTTGTTGTAAACACTTGAGTGAAGTAATCGCTATCTAAATAATAACAATAAAACAAATCATTAAGATTAATAAGGATCAAAGTATTAAAAGATTAAAAAAAAAAAATGAAATAATTAAATGCATAACAGTAAAAACACAATTTAATGTTAATTTATCTATAATATTTATTAAGCTTTAATAAAACTTGATTAAGATAAAAAAGAAGAAAGATTTATTTACTAGTGACATTCATAAGCTTTTATTACAATTTATTCAAATTTTTTTAAATAGTAGCTGAACATCAAAACAAATAACATTGTAGGAAGTAACTTTCAATAACAGGAGTAAAGTACGATTTTCTTCGAGCATGATTTATGTAAATATTTCGCATTAACAAGCAAATTTGCCAGAATCAAAATATCACCCAACTGCACTAAAAAGAAGTATTGTTTCTTATTCTTTAAATTACTGTAGATACAATATCAACACAAGTGCAGTTCATTCTAGGAGAAACTGTATCTTGCATCCGATACATAATATTTTTAAAATTTAATGAGAATTATGCATCCATATCACAAATATTTTGATCTGATAACTTATAAATTTATTACATGCGATGAATTAAAAAAAAAAAAAAAATTATTAAACAATTTAAATAATAAGACTGAATGTTAATTACAAAAAAAAAAAAAAAAAAAAAAAAAAACATAGTTATAAATACTACCTTTAGAGTTAATAGATCATTAGTATCACAGATAAATCCATCTTTCAACACCAAAAGGCAGTTTCGAAAACAAAAAGTTAATATTTCTGTATTTAATACATTTTCATTTGGATTTCTGCAAAATGTATATAAAAGATTTGTTAATTAAAATTAAAACAAACATTAATATATTTTTATATCAATAATCATTTATTATAAAAAAGAGCATTTTAAATATTTGTAAAATTTTTTTTTTTCCTACTTTATAAATAAAAATTGAAATTTTTAATGATATATATAAGTTAAGGCTAATTATCCCCTTATATTTATATAATTGAAATTCTTTTATAAAATAATTGAAATATAATTAATATTGAATTATAATATAATTGAAATACTTTTATAAAATGAATATATAATTAAAAATATTTAAACTTATTTCAAATTTTGGAAACAAGGTAGAAATTATTATGACTCTATAAAAACTTTGTTCTTTTGTCTGAAATACAGCACATGATATTTTTTTAATTTGATTTTTTTATTTTAATGTTTTTTAAATAACTCAGAAATTATTAATTTATCCAAATAAATTAAATTAAAATTTTATTATTTATGATAGAATTTAATGATTGAGATACAATTTTGACTTGTTATGCTTTATCTGTCATCAGAAGTAATGTAAATAAAAAATATAGATGTTTATGAAAAAAATCATAATTGCAATCTAATATAATAACTAATTAAAACATACAAATAAAAAGGCAATTTAAAAAATTTTTATAAAACAAGCATCTTTCAAATACATTTATAATTCTCAATATTAGAAATTATGAATTACTTACTTTATCAAACTAAACAGACATTGAAAAATGTTGTACTGCAAATTCCTATCATTCTTATCAGATAAAAGAATGTTTGTGAGAATGCCATTCTTTCCAACGAGATCCTCACTAAACTATGGAATGGAATAAAATTATACTACATATTTATTTGAAAATATAATAAATTCATCATAAATTATTGATATAATTGATAAAAAACAATTCAAAAAAATTAAATTACACATGAATATTTCCTGTACAATTACATATATTTTGAAATTATATTTTAAAAATATTTTTGACACATAATTAAATAACATTATGGGGATAAGGCTGATAAAATATAATATGTCATATATTTTTAATTTAATCAAAAAATATTGTAGCTTGTGAATTCCGTGTTCATATATATATATATATATAATAAAAAAATATGATTTTAAAAACTGAAAAGAAACAGACAGTTTTAAGCATCGAAAAAATTATTACAATGAACATTATTTTGTATAATTTAAATACAATGTATGTATTAGATACCTGGTCATTGTGAACTCAATGAATTAGAGTATTATTGAAATCCTCAAATAATAGGGCAAATATTAGTGCCATTTCTCAAATGAATAAATATTTATTTCTACATAAGATAACATTCTAGCAGTAAAATATTATAAATAAAAATAAAGCAAATAAAAATATGTAATTACCATTTTACTTTTTTATTATTCTAAAGAAAAATTGAAAAGAAAAAGAGCAAAACAGTTTTGATTTACAAAATAAGACAAAAGAAATAATAAAGAAAAGTTTATGTGTTTTGGTTAATCAGAATCTTAAATAAACTTTGATAGAGTAGGACTGTAAGTTAACTGCAGGTTGTATTAGATAGTTAGGATTGTAGGTTGTATAAGAGAGATAAATAAATTTAGATTTTGATATAGCAAAGCATATCGATTGAGATTTACAGTTAGTTTAAAATAAGTTTTTAGAAGATTTGAGGATTCGTATATGCAGATTTATAGGCATGAACATTTTTAAACAGTAACAATATGTTTGATAATTGATACCTACAGAAAGATTAAAACAAATTTTATACAGTAAAAGGCATAATTAAACAAATTAATTAATTTTTTAAACCTTTTCAAATTCAAAAAAAAAAAAAAATATTTAAAATAAAATACAATATAAATTCTTCTACACTTACTATGTTAATATGATCACCGTTATTTTCCAATAAAGGTGCTAGTGCCATTAAAACATCTCCTCGAACCCAATCGGCACAGGAACGAATAGCAGAAATCATAAATTGTATAAGATATTCCAGACATGATTTCTGTAAAATTATCTAAAGAAAAACAATTAATGAGGAAATGTTTAACCAGAAATTTTTTTATAATTCAAATTTGATAAAAATTTACTCTTATTGCAAAGTATAAAAGTGCTGAAATAAATAAAAAGTAGATTTAAGTTAGATAAAAAAAAAGAGAGACATATGATATAATCTTCGTTCATTTAAAAGATAATACAACTATATTGTTTTACATTATGCTTAATGTAATTAATAGTTAAAAACTTACATTATTCCTTTTTTCGATTTATCAAATAAATTTTTAAAGTAGATATTTTAATTTTTAAATATTTTTTTACATTTCTTTTAAATAATAAAAATACTAACCTTTCGTTTATGCAGCAAGGAATACAGAAGACAACAAAATTTGGATAACATGTGATCATTTTTTGGAGAAATTAAATCAACTAAACTGTACAATAAATCATTGTATGGCTAGAAAAGATCAAATTCAGAGTTAGAATAAGCAAAAATGTTTATAAATTTAAATGCTGATTAACAGTAATTATGTAATTAAATAACTAGTTTTCAAGAAATACACTTTGTTTGACATTCAGAATATTCCTATTTAAAACCTCATAACCAATCACTTGATATTTATTTTATAATTTTAGATTGATTTAAACATGCTTTGTAAATTTATATTTAAGTAACATAAAAATTACATAGTAACAAAGTGCATTTTATTTTCCATTACAATATTAAATATATAAATACATACATTTAAAAAAATGAATAGTACAGAATAAATTAATGCAATGTACTGAAAATCTGGCACATTTAATATCAATATAAACAATTTTTAAACAATGTGATATAAAATTAAAATATCCTGCATTAATGCTGTTTTAAATTTTAATTAAATTTTTTAGAACAAATATACATTTCTGTTTATATCAATTTTATATTTGTTCATTCTAAAATATGAACTTTTGTTCACTTAAGTATAAATATCATTGATATTGAGTTAAACAATGGCAGATTTATATTATTGTATCCATCATGTTTTATGGCATTTTATTTTTAATATTTAAATGTATAATTACCTTATTTTCTTCCGTAAAACCACAATAGTGCAGTGCATTTAATTGATCGATAATGAGATTTAATTCTATGACATCTGTTTCTTTCAGCTTTTTTATTTTGATACAAAAATCTTGAATATATGGTTTTGATGTATCAGGATTCATAATAAGAGGAAAGAAGTTGATTTATTTTTACAATAAATTGTACTGACAAGTCATGAGTGAGATTTAACTAGCACCACACCGCAACTCACACGGTTTTTATTTACAAACAAGCTTCATCTATCTTCACTTGACTTGACTTGACGTGATTTTGAGATTTATGCTCGCATTAGCTGCTTTATCTCAACTTTATCCAATTACTCTCGAGAAGAAATCAGTGGAAAAGAATTAATAAATGAAAAAGAAAAATACTAATGAAAACGTGTAGGAAAACTTTACGAAAAACTCTTAGTGAGACATATTACTTCTTTTTTGCGATAAAAATTCCATAATTCCAGCAGAACAATTTGGATTCCGTCAACATCACTCAACTTGTCATCAACTTCTACGTGTCACCAATATCATCACTGAAGGATATAACTATAAATTTTTACGGGAGGTGTCTTTCTAGATGTCAAAAAAAAGCTTTCGATCGACTGTGGCACAATGGACTGATCTACAAAATGATCAAACTTCAATTTCCAACTTGGATCACACTTATCATTACAAATTATCTTAAAAATAGAACCTTTCAAGTTCGACTTCATAATGAATTCTCCAAAATCGGTCGTATTTGTGCAGGTACACCTCAAGGAAGCGTGCTAAGTCCTATTCTCTACAATATCTTTACCTATGACTTTCCTCAGTGCACTAACATTTCCACTTGCCTATTTGCTGACGATTCTGCTGCTCTTGCCCAAGGTGCTTCTATTCTTTATGTCATCAATACTCTTCAAAATTTTCTGAATATCCTAGAGGATTGGCTAACTAAATGGCGCATCGCAATTAATGTCTCTAAATCTCAAGCTATCATTTTCCGAAAAGGACACGCCAGACAACCATATATTAATCTCTCCCTTTTTGATCAACAAATTGAATGGGCGACTAATATTAAATATCTCGGCTTAATTATAGACGTTTCGAGCTCATATTCAAAAAATCAAAGAAAAATGTTGGAAAAAAATTTCATCTCACTTTACCACTCATTAATAAATTTTCTAAATTAACTTTGTCAAACAAACTTCTTCTCTACAAACAAGTTCTCAGGCCTATCCTTACCTATGCTGCCCCAATCTGGGGTCTAGCTGCACAATCTAACAAGAAATCTGTACAAATTATTCAAAACAAACTTCTTCGTATTATCACTGGAGCACCCTGGTTTGTCCGCAACTCTACAATTCATCAAGATTTAAAAATTGACTCTATTGACAACTATCTTACTAAACTTTCTAGAAATTTCTTCAATACCATTGCTACTCACGAAAATCCTCTCATCAAGGCACAAACTATATTTACGCAATTGAATGGAAAATACAAGCATCCTTTCTCTACTTCTAAATGGAATCGAAGCCTCAAACCAGCATAATTTCCTGCTCACTTATCGCTTTTTAGATATTTTACTTCAACGCATATTTACTGATCATAAATTTCTTGTTACGTTTCCATACCGACGATTTACATTTTTCTTACTTTCTTCTTTTTTTTTTTCTCATCATACGATTACTATTATCTATTTATCATGACTTTTCTTTCCTACTGCCTTCACATACCATTGAGTAGATGGACGCTTCGCGTTCAGGCACTCGACATCTTTATTCAACAATGATGACTAATGAAAACAGATTTTCAAATAATCAGTGAACTTCAACTGATTCCAAAATTATGGAATATAAGGGTCCGAAATGAGGTGTCGTGTAGTACTTCTGTCACGAAATAATACTGTAATATTAGTATACTCGGTAAATCGCAATGAAAAAAATAAAACTAACAACTACGCAATTTTCGTAGAAAATTAATTAGTGTAACGGTTTTGTAATACGCTTCATCGCTCATATCAAATAACCAAGAATAGGAGAGGAATTTATATCCAAAAGCTTGTTTAAGTTTTTCTCTTTGTACATCATATTTGGTACATTGGAATAAAATGTGTTCTTCGGTTTCAGGTTTTTGCATCGTGAGCACATTGAAGAAGATGTTAATCAAATCTATGAGTCTGGCTGTAGAAGGATATGTTTTGGTGCGAAATCTGGAAATTAGTACTTCTTCTTTTCTATTGATAGGTAAAAGACGATGAATTGATTTGATACTATTTAAATGCAACAGATCCATTGCGTATTTACTTTTGTTCCATTGTTCATTTGAAGTTTGAAATATTTTCTTTTTATGATGGTAGATGATGTCATCCGGAGAAATCAATTTAAAATTATTGTGTCTGACGCGGTTTTTGCCAAAGAGTCTGCTTGTTCATTTTCGTGTATGCCAACGTGACCTGGAGTCCAAATGAATTGTAAAGATAATATGGAATTTAGGTTTTTTTTGAGTTGAATTCCTAGCAATTTGGTGACTCTCGTGGATTTAAAATTGCAATTTTGAAGAGTTTGGAGAGCAGAGAGACTATCTGATAAAATAATGTAATGATGTGATTTGAGTACATACGTGGAAATTGATAAAAGCAGTGCCAGAGTTTCTCCTGTAAAAATACTATTATAATTAGAGATTGTCTCAGATGAATTTTCCTGTGTGAAAAAATTAATGCAAGAAATTGAGTGTTTGGCTGGAGATTTGGATGCATCGGTTGCTAAAATTACTTTATTTTTCCAATTTTCCTCTTTATATTGTTCAAAGAAATTCTTGATTAAATGGTGTGGGAGTTGTTTGGTTTGAAAAGGTAAATCATCGAGATGAAAAGAAATTTTCTCATGTTTGTCAAAGGGATGAAAATTGGGAATGAGAGAGGAAGGGGTGGTGTGTAAATTTTTCAAAAGGATGTAGCGACATCTATTGATGGAAAATGGAGTAAAAATTGAATAACTTCTACTTTCACTGTTAAAAAGGGAATTTTCCCGCTAGAATAAAAACAGAACGTAGTTGGAGTTAGAAATTGAATAAAAAATGTGAAATTGTGTATTGTAAATGTGAAAATTGATTATCGTCTTTTATTTTGCCGTCTGGATTTTAATAACACTACGCAACCTTAACAAAGCCGCCACATACTTGGTGACCCGTGAATTGTTTGCAAACTGAGAATTATTTACAAAATGATTGAAACTAATGGATCGGCGAAAACAGATGAAGTAGCTCGGGTAAGTTTCAAAATGCCTCCTTTTTTGGGCAGAAAAACCAGAAATATGGTTCTTTCAAGTTGAAGCACAGTTTTCAATTTGTGGAATAACAGCCGAGGAGACAAAATTCAACTACTTAGTTTCGCAATTAGAACCGAAATTTGTTGAAAGTTTGTGGGACATTATAGTGATGATAATAGAACAAAATATACCGCTGCGAAAGAACGCTTGCTGAATACTTTTAAAGAAAGCGAAAATAAGCGTCTTCAGAGACTACTTGCAGGACTTGATTTGGGAGATCTTAAACCCAGTCAACTTTTACAAAAAATGAGAAACCTGGTTACTGATGGAATTACTGACAAAGTGCTAACAACGTTATTTCTACAAAAAATACCTGATTCCGTGCGGAATATTTTACTAGTTAGTGATGAAGGAATTGAAAAACTGGCATTAATGGCAGATCGCATTATTGAAAGGCAACCAAAACAAGAACTTTACTGCGTAAGCAATAATGTTTCATCAGGATCAGATGCCATAACTGAGTTACGACAACAAATTGCATCTTTGGATAATAAACTTGAAAAACTGAGTGTCACAAGGAACTCTCGTTCCCAAACAAGAAATAGCTGTCGATACTTTTCTTCTCATCGAAGTAAGTCTCGCAATCGCTCTTATAATCCTTCTGGCAAATACTGTTATTACCATTTTCGTTTTCGAGAAAAATGCCTTCCTGAAAAATGCAAAGCTCCATGTGCATGGAAAAATAATCCTTCGGAAAACCAGAATCAGCAACAGAATTAGCGGCAGACTCTGCTGCTGAAAATACAAAACATTGCCGTCAATACCGTCTATTTGTCAACGGCAAAAAAAAAAACGGGTTTACGCTTTCTGGTTGACAGTGGAGCGGACGTAAGTCTTATTCCTTATACTTCTAAACACAAATTTATTAGTGACTATAAATTATATGCTGCTAATAATACTGCAATCGATACTTTTGGTACAGAAATTTTAAATCTTGATCTGGGTTTGCGCCGAGAATTTCAATTCCCGTTTATTGTGGCTAAAATTAGTAAACCTATACTAAGTGCAGATTTTTAAATAAGTTCAATTTATTAATTGATATAAAACATAAAAGATTAATTGATGGTGTAACTAATCTTGCAGTTTATGGTGACATTGCATCCATCTCTATTAATGAAAGTGTAAATACAACGAGCAGCTTATGTAAATATTCTGATTTATTTTCTATGTATCCCAATATAACAAAACCAAATTTTCTTGATTCAAATGTTAAACATAATGTAAAACATCATATTGTAACTAAAGGACAACCTATAAATTGTAAAGCAAGACAATTAGATCCAAAACGGTTGGAAATAGCTAAAGAGAATTTAAATATATGCTAGACAATAACATCATTAGTCCATCTAGCTCAGAATGGGCAAGTCCCTTACATATAGTAACAAAGAGAGATGGTTCTTTTCGTCCGTGTGGTGATTATAGAAGATTGAATGATTTAACTATACCTGATCGATATAACATACCTCGAATCCAGGATTTTCAACATATTTTAACTAATAAAACTATATTTTCTAACATTGACATTACTAAAGCATATTATCACATTCCCGTAGCAGATGAAGATAAGGCAAAAACTGCCATCATCACACCTTTTGGACTTTATCAATTCAATGTGATGAGTTTTGGTCTCAAAAATGCCCCTGCAACATTTCAAAGGTTTATAAATGAAGTTCTTTATGGTCTAGACTTTGTGTTTCCATACTTAGATGATGTGTTGATCGCCTCTTCTTGCGAGGAAGAACATCGTTCACATCTTAAAATAGTTTTCCAGCGTTTAGATAAATATGGTCTACGGATTAATATTAGCAAATCAGTTTTGGGAGTACCTGTAATAGATTTTTAGGCTATCAAATATCTGCGGAAGGCTCACAACCTCAACCTCAAAAAATCAAAGCTATCATAGAATATCCATTGCCAGAAACTATGCACGAATTACGTTCCTTCTTAGGAATGATCAATTTTTATCGTTATTATATCAATAATGCTGCAAAAACTCAAGCCCCTCTACATGAACTTTTGAAAGGATCTACAAAAAAGATCGACGCAAAATACCATGGACCGATGAAACTAGACAAAGTTTTTGAAAAATGCAAACAAGATGTTGCTCAAATAGCGTTAATGGCATATCCCAACTCGGATTACCCTCTGGCACTTCTCACAGATGCATCTGATTGGGCTATTGGATCAGTTATTCAACAAAAAGAACCAAATGGATGGAAGCCAATTGCATTTTTCTAAAAAACTTAATGATGTTCAGAAAAATTACAGCGTTTATGACCGTGAACTTTTGGGTATATATTTATCCATTAAACATTTTAAGCATTTACTTGAAGGTCGAGATTTCGATATTTATATTGATCATAAGCCGTTAATATTTGCTTTTAAGCAAAACAATGATAAAGCCTCCCCCAGACAACTAAGACACCTACAATATATATCACAATTCTCTACTAACCTATACCATATCAGTGGTCGAAACAATGTGGTAGCAGACAGACTGTCTAGAATTGAGGACATCGATTCACCTATTGTTGATTATGACTTGATAGCTGATGCACAAATTAATGATGATGAACTGCAAAAATTGAAATTACATTCCAAATCATTAGATTTTAAAGAACACCAATTGCCATCAGGAAAGCTCTTGTATTGTAATACCTCTACTTCCAGTAAAAATTTTTCGAATGACAATATTTAATACAATTCACAGTTTAGCTCATTCTGGAATTCGAACTACTGTAAAAGAAATAACTAAAGATTCATTTGGCCAATATGAAAAAAGATGTTAAACAGTGGACTCAAACTTGCATCAACTGTCAGAAAAATAAAATAACTAAACATACAAAATCAGAATATTCACAATTTCAAGCACCAGATGAGAGATTTAGTGTCGTTCATATAGATTTAATTGGACCTTATTCACCTTCTAATGGATACACATACTGCTTGACGTGTATTGATCGGTTTACCTCTTGGATGGAAGTGGTACCGTTATCAAATATCACTGCAGAAAGTATAGCAAAGCTTTTTATGAGCATTGGATTACCCGATTTGGTGTACCTACTTGTGTTATTACTGACAGAGGCACTCAATTTATTTCAGAACTATTTCGAAGTTTAGCTGCGCTATGTGGTGTTAAAGTAAACCATACGTCTCCATCTTCACCATCCTCAGAGTAATGGAAAAGTTGAACGTCTTCACCGTACTTTGAAAATAGCTATTAGATGTCATAACAACTTTCGTTGGACGGACACATTACCAACGGTTTCTTATGGGTTTGCGAGAGCTGCTCTACATGAGGACTGTAGAGCAGCTCGCCATAAGAGATAGCTTGTTGGTCAGCATCTGAAATGATGGAATTGTTGCTGATGAAATATTCTATTATTTTCTGGAGTATCCTGCCTGTTGTGAATTGCTTTTAGGATTTTGTAAATTCTGCCATTAAATCCTGCAGAATCGCAAACTGAGTTCCAATAATTTCTTTTTAGTTGAGAGATAAGTCAACGAAGAGTGGCTGAGAAGTTTTTTTATATAGATCCAGAGATCCCTGGAAAGTTAGGTTCGAGGAAGCTTTATATAAAGAGATTTCTTTTGTGACGGAGGAGATTTTCGCATCTTGAATTCCAACAAGGTTGAGAGGGTTTATGTGAAATAAGTTGTTTTTGAGAATTACTATGCAACTGGTTAGAGAGAAAACTTTGTAAATCAGGATAGGTTTGAAATGTAGGTAAGGAATGTTGAGGATCCTGGATAGATTGAATAAGATTAGGCCAATTAACGGTTTGTCTATATATTTTTAAGTTGGTGACTGATTTGACAGTTGAATTGGTAAATGATCGCTATCTAATGGATCGGAATGTACGCGGAAAAGAAATGTTAGGGTAAATATAAGCACTTGCGATGGATAAATCAAGAAGAGAGGACGATGAAGGTGTAATGTGAGTATGAGTGCTAGTAGTAAGAATGTGCAATGGTTGTCAAGAATCCAATTTATAAAAATTTCAGAATTGTTAACAAAAGATGAACCGAGAACAGGATGTTGAATATTGAAGTCTCAAGGATAATAACCGGGGAAAGTAGGTGTTGTTGGATTGCTTCTAGGCATTCAATGGTGAATTCGCCTTTGGGAGAACAAATATTGACTAATGAAAAAGACTTACGATTGAGATGGGTCGAAATTGCTTGAATTTCATTATCCGATTGGGGAAGATTGAGGAAATTAATAGAATTACAAGAAAAAGAAGTATCTATTACGATCATCAAACCTCCCCTTCTAGTGTTGTTTCATCTGTTTTTGAAAAATGTGTTTGCCAGGTAAGTGAAAAACGTCGTTATTGTTGAGAAAAGTTTCTTGGATTACAAAAATATGAGCAGAGTTGAAAAATTTCAGAAGCCATGGTTTTTGGCTCGAATGCTTCTTGCATTCCATTGAACGATATTGTAAATTAGAAGAGAACATTGGAAAAGAAAATTGAACTGAACTAGTTAAAAAAAAATTTACCAGAAATAAAGAGTCTTAGAATTGTACTATGCTTTTTTATGTCTGACTTATCAGAATGTATTTGAGGAAAGAAATAGCATTCTGCACATTTCGTTGTTCTGAATAAAGAGAGATGGAGTTATCAAGTTCCTGCAAAAATTCGGACCCGTATTTTTTACTGGGTTTTGAATTTTCTTTTTTCTTTGATATTCGATAATTGGGTTGTTGTAAAAGAATATGAAAGTCTTTTTAAGTTTTATTGATGGTATTAAGTGCTGCTGTAAAATTGGTGGTTAATTGTTGAAGTGATTCTTGAAAGGATGCGGCCTGAGCCTGGCAAACGTCTGTAATTAATTGTCGCGTATCTAGAGAATGTTGTTGAAGAATTTGTGTTATCTCCTCTTTGGATGAAGCCGGAAGTCTTGATAGAGGTTGTTGTAAGTTGTGATGCGTATGTTTCTGCAGTTTTTGGATGATATGCTCTCCGAGCCTCTATGAAGGATAATCTGTTGAGTGTTTTAAATTTGAGAAATTTCTCCTCTGCCTTTCGTTTTGGGCATGTTAAGTCTGTTGGCAATATGGTTGTCTCCGCACTGTACACTCTGAAGAATTTGTGAAGTGCAAGTGGAGACATTATGAGGACTACTTCATCGTTCGCACGCTAGATTATTTTTACAAGAATGAGTAGGATGAGTAAATGAAAAGCAGTTCCTACACTGTCGCGGTTTATCAAAGAAAAGAGATATCTTCTGTCGCGTTAGCCATATTTTGACATATTCCGGCATAATGTGCCGAGAATAGTTACTAATACTGGGGAAGAAACCGATGTTTTTTTTTTATAACGAAACGGCGAAGTTCAGCTATCGAAAAAGAGTTCTCTTCCTCTAATTCAGTAGCCAAATCTTCTAGTTTAACGTCTAATGGAATGTCATGAATAAGAAAACGGGTAGTGATTGTTTCCGGGTTAAAAGATGCTATTACGGGAAGTCCCATAATAGCTTGAATATGAACCAATTCTGTGGCTGTTTGTAGGTGATTAGTGGATATTACTAGTTTTCCCTGGCAGGAGAGTCTCAGATTGTCGATGTGTTTGACTGTTGACAATTTCGATGCTAAATTGTCTTTCAGGATTCGCGGATGGGACCGAGGTATTGCTTTATCTGGAACTGTGGTTGCAGAGTGAATGATGTAGCTCCGTGTTGGGCTGCTATCTGTAAGTTGTCGAATATATTGCGTCGAGATTTAAAATGGATATCAGTATCCGAAGAGTACTCCATTGGAGAAGCGTTAGGCGTGGCACACGTCATGTTGCAAAAAACGGAAAAGAATCCCAAAAATTAACTGGGGGAACCAACGGTGCCTTACGTAGAAACTGATTAAGGGAAAAATTAAAAGAAAAAAAAAATTCCCGTAAAGGAGTAAAAAAAAAAAAAAAAAAAGGAAGGAAGAATAATTAAATGTGTCCCAGTTGGACGATTAGTATAATAAAAAATAATTACCACCTATGGTAAAGATGCAAAACCTTGAGAGTAATGGAACAAATAGGTGAGTCAAAAGCAAACTTGCCAGCTTAGATTTCACCGAAACGCACTCTATTCACCAACGTCTGAACGTCGAAAATCGCTTCATCTATCAATTACGATTCCTTTTTAGTCGATAAATAAAACTGGAAATGAAGTTTTAAAAGTTAGTTTCAATGAAATAAATAAGAAATGAATAAAATGAGTAAGGGTTTATTCAAAAACACATATAAAATTTGAATATTTCTAAATATTTTAATCCCAATTTTTCAAAAAGTCATACTAGAGCCTTTTACTGAAGTATTGCAGTAGTTTCAATAATTGAGTCCTAGTACGAGTAATATAGATTCCATTTTATTTAAATGGGTTCATAAGCATTATTTTTGTGCACTTAATTTAAAAAACTGTACGGGTTATACAGTTGCTTTTTTAGGAATTTTTGCCTTTTTTTCTTCACCTGCCACTTTGGTTTGAATTTTTAATTTTTTTCAATATTTAATTTTTGCATTGCATTAATTTGGCAGTGCAATGTAGTTCTACCACCTCGTGGTGCACTCCGGGCAATGTCTGATACGGCAAAATGATCTACAAATACGGCCTTCAATCTGGCTATGAGTGTGAGTTTCGTAGAGTTTTGTCCCATTATCATCGGTGGCATTGTTATGGATTTTCTGTGGTCACGATTGTCGCCGCAAACACCTTCACAGAATTAAATTGAGTACTGACCCTCTCTGTCTCCTGTGTTACTTCCTGTTCTGCCCTACCTCCTGCTTCTTTATGGAAGAGTTATTGGATTGCCAGACTTAAGTTGATGGATTAATTGATATCATTTGTTTCTATCTTGTTCTTTGTATTTATTTTTTTTGATATCTGTTGTCCTGTAAACTTGCCATTGGAAATAAAAAAAAAAATTCACATTATAATATCTAGCTGTTAAGAGTGTGGGAAAAAAATCTCGTGATATTGCTAACAATTAAATACAAAAATTCAATCAATATTAAAGTTGTGAATAAATTAAACTTAACTCAGAGAAAAATAGTTTTAATTTTGTTAATGTTTTAGATTTAATAATAATAAAATAATTATTATATTGACAAAATTTTTTTTTTTTTAGATAAAAATAAATTTATTTTAATTCTTGAATATAATAATAATAATAATAATAATAATTATTATTATTGAAAATAACTTTATGTACATTTGTTTAAGATTTGTAATATGCGATATGGCATCGTTATTAAATGAAAATTGATCATCTTGCAATCCAAAATGAAAACAATTAATTTACAAATAATCTATTTTTTATTAATTGGTGTGATTTTTGCTTTGTTTCGTTTGCATTCAGCATGTATGAGTTCCAATTCTACCAATATTCCATTTTTCGATCAACTCCTTATGGAAATTTAAGTTCAATTACACTTAAAAAAATAAGTAAAAATATAACTTACCACAATTGCATAATAGCGTGTTGTGATGATAATAATTGCAACGCCGTTTTTCTTTTTTAAATAATATTTGCTATACACTGCGATGTCTTAGTTACAATGTATGCAGACCTCTGAAAAGAAAAGAAAAGGAATATGAAAACTCCCTTGTTGCATTTGTCCATACATCCAAAGGTAAAAGCATTTATTTAGAGATAAGTTTAATTATGATAAGAATGAAAACTTACCTTTCCAAGACAACTATACAGATCTTAAAAAGACAAGCCAAACAAAGCTAAACTTAAATTATTCAAATATTTCTACTCCTGAGTTGCAATTTTGCCTGTATGAAAATTCCAAATGAATGTCCTCACCATGAAGAATGCATTCAAACGAACAATAATAGTGGCATTTGTCATTGTATGAAGGGTTATGAACGTAACGTACAAGGAATTTGTCAACTGCAATATTCAATTTCATTTTCAAATCTCTCCATTACTCTTTCGTCGCCTACTGCATTGAATGAGAGCTCTTCTCTGGAAGAAAGTTTAACAGAAAATTTAGTATCTGTAGCAACTTCTGAAATAACCCATCTTGTAGTGTCTGCTGGTGACAATGTTACTTTACACCTGCCAAAAAACGAAGTCATTCTTTCAGCATATGCTTTCATGCAACCTGAAGGCAATAGCGAAAATTTGAAGTATGAATGGACCCTGATTTCACATCCTAAAGGGGATGAAACTGGCATAATGCAAGATCAAAATACAAAGAATTTGAAGCTGTCCAAATTAAGAACTGGACTATACACTTTTAAAGTTACCGTAACTTCAGGGAATATTTCTGGAGAATCTATGGTCAATGTAACTGTTACATCTTTTAAACAAGAAAACAAACCACCTATTGCAATTATTCAGCCAGCAAATGTCACTCTTAAATTGCCCAACAAAGACACAGTTCTTGATGGTTCTTTTAGCACTGATGATGAAAAAAATTGTACGATATCAATGGGAAGTTTTAGAAGTACCAATAGGATATTCAGTGCAACTTAATGAAACGCCAACTTTGCAGCTAAAGAATTTGATACCAGGTTTCTATCGTTTTAAACTGAATGTTACAGATTCTAAAGGTGCTTGGAATTCTACTATTGCTAAAGTCACTGTGCAAAAAGAAACTGATTATCCACCTACTGCTAATGCTGAATCAGAAGTTGTTATTTATTTACCTCAAAATGAAGTTACTTTAAACGGAAATCTTAGCACCGATGATAAAGGTATTAAAAGTTGGGAATGGAAAAAGAGTCCTGATACAGACAAGGCTGTTGATATGGAAGGAACGAATGGACCTTATTTACATTTATCTAAACTTGAGATTGGTGTATACAAGTTTGTTTTGAAAGTTACAGATACTGCGGATCAAACGTCAAGTACCGAGGTACACTTATTTGTTAAACCTGAAAGCAATACTCTTGTAGCTAATGCTGGTACAAATCAAAAAGTTACATTGCCATTGCACCAGCCAGTAATTTTAAATGGTACTGCAAGCAAATATAACATAAAAACTAAGAAATGGAGATGGGAGGAAATTATGGGGCCTAAGCCAGCTATTCTAATCAATGCTAACACTTCGGTGGCTGAAGTAACTGGATTGATACCTGGCTATTATCAGTTCATGCTTACTATTTATGACGAGAAAATGATCATTCCTCATCTACAGTGAATATTACTGTCCTCCAGATTAGAAACATGGCTCCAAAAGCCAATGCAGGTGGGGATAAGTCAATAACTTTGCCTTGTGATTTGATTGTAATCAATGGAAGCCTGTCATCTGATGATGTTGCTATTGCGAAATATCATTGGACCAGAGATCCGATATCTCTTGCAGCTGGATCAGTTATTGAAAATTCAGATGAAACCGCTGTATTGAAACTCATTGGTCTCGTACCAGGTCGTTACTTGTTCCATCTTACTGTATTCGATTTTCAGGGTGCATCTTCGTCCGATACTGCATCTTTAATCGTTGAATCCCCTAAACACTTAATGGATCATGTTGAGATTATGATTATTGCAGATATTAATTTTTCACTCAAGACCAAAAGACAGTTTACTGAGCCAGCTTCAGTTCCTGATGCATGAGACAGGACATTTCAAAATTAATTTCATTAAATTGTATTCCGAGTATCGTACTGATAGAGTTATTTTGGTGTTTACTGTGGAAAGTTACAACAGACACATTTTGAGAGGGACAGATGTCGTTAATCTTCTGAAGAAAAAGCTCCAGAAGAACAAATCATTGCTGGAAGTTGAGGTATTGTCTATAGATACAGTTGTATGCCAGAATAAATGCTCAGGGCATGGCTTTTGCAATCCGAATACAAAACACTGTGTTTGTGATGCGTTTTGGATGCAAGATATAATGCGATATTATTTCGGCGATAAAGAGAGCAATTGCGATTGGAGTATTTTATACTTTTTTATTGAATTATTAATAATTGTCTTCATATTAGCTGGAATGGTGTATTATATTTTTTCAAGAATGATCTGTTGTAAATCTGAAAATGACCACCACTATACTTTGTTAGATTATTTGATTGCTAGTGATAAAGAATCTGACAGCAAAGTAAAAAAAAGTTCGACATCAGATTCTGCATCTGATGTTATTTATGAACCACGGAATAAGACACTAAATGCGAAAACAAAAGTAACGGGGTCACCAAACTAAATCGTAATTGCAATGCATGAAAAAATTATTTTAGTTCATCAAATAAATGAAATTCTCTTGTAACATTAAGATAAATCCCTTGTTGCTTTGGCGATATTCAACTTCTACCTGTGAATGTATGAAAATATGGAGAATTTTAATATCTTAGTTCTGATTTATAATTTATATGTTACGAAATGAATTTGATTAAAAGTTGACAATAATTAGAAAGTGTGTAGCATTATTTTTGACTTTTACATTGTTTTTAGGTACTTTTCCGTTAGCTGAGAGTCATTTCTCGCCAAATGTAAAAATGTTGCTAAATCATCTCCAAATATAATGTTACAATTCGCTACGTTAGGCGTGCTAAAGCTCATTTTGCCTGCTTTCAGAAAAGTACCATTGTGCATTTATTCTACAATTCCTTCTATTAACTCACACTCTCCCTATATATCTTGTTCAAATTTTCAATCGTTCATAAAATACTTTTATTCGTCCACTCGAGTTGAAATACATATATTTTAAACTTGTAGTGGATGACACTTGATTTTAATACAGTTTTTTCAAATATTAATTCAGTAATTAAAATAAAATAATTAAATTTTAGCTTTTTTTTAGGTTTAAGTTGCATATATCTACCAATAGATGGCGTCAGATAAACTTAAAAAATTAATGAAAATTATTTATAAAGGACTTTCTGTAATATAGTGAAAAAAAGTAGGAATTGACTTAAATTTTTTTTTTTTTATATTACTTGTTTTATTCAGAACAAAGTGTGAGAACTAATAAGTATATAAATATAAATAATAAATATATAATACATATCGTATTAAATAACATATAATCTTCACATATAATACAGTTGAACGAAGCGTCAAATTTAAATCTTATTCTTCTCTACCTATGCACTCATTAATATAAATAAATCCTAATGGCAGAATTAGAGAGTCACTATAACGCAATATTAAAAATTTTATTCGTGTCTATCTATATACAATAATTTTTACTTAATAAAAATGTTATTGTATTTTATAATTATATTTGTGGGCAAATTTTTTCTATTTTTTCAATTCCTTCTATTAGCTCACACTCTCCCTATATATATCTTGTCCAAATTTTCAATCGTTAAAAAAATACGCTTTATTCATCCACTCGAGTTCAAATACATTTTTTCTTAAACTTGCAGTGGATGACACTTGATGTTAGTACAGTTTTTTCAAATATTAATTCATTAATTAAATTAAATTAATTAATTTTAGTTTTTTCAGATTTAAGTTGCATATATCTACCAATAGATGGCGCTAGATAAATTTAAAAAAATGAATGAAAATTATTTAACTTTCTGCAATATAGTGAAAAAAGTAGGAATTGACTTTAAAAAAAAATTTTTTTTTTTTTATTTTTTTTTATTGTACATCGATTGGTTCCATGTTTCACTTATATACACCACAGACAGCCCTTGGGTGTATAACGAAGAAAGGGCATTGTTTTCTATAAGCAGCATTTGCGCGCATATGCTGAAACCTGATAAATCTTGAGCGTGATATAACCCAAAGAACTATCACTGTGAGGCCTGTTTGTCTACGGCAACAACTACGCTATCACTATTAAGTTAGAAATGTTACTAATACTTATGCTGTTATAATCGCTATTGAAACTCGTCTTTTATGAAAGCATAAACTTCTTTTCGTAAAAACGTTCAATACCTAACAATACTGTTTAAAATATATATGAATTATTTCCACAGATGTTTCATTATTGGGCGTAAGTGAAATATAAGACATCCAACATTCAGGGGAAAAAAAACGAAACATATTTTTAACAATATTTTAAAGTTTGTTTTGTTATACATTCGCAATTGGAGTTATTCTTAACTCAATTTCATCATATCCCTACAAGATTCAGCTATTCAGATCAGTGGTTCTCAACTTAGGGTATGTGTAAGCACGCTGCTGATTGGTTGAGGGTACGTGATACTAATATTAGTAATGGCGGATAACACAAAAACAAGTAATATATAAAAAAAAAAAAATTTAAAGTCAATTCCTACTTTTTTTCACTCTATTGCAGAAAGTCCTTTATAAATAATCTTCATTCGTTTTTTAAGTTTACCTGGCGCCATCTATTGGTAGATATATGCAACTTAAATCTAAAAACTAAAATTAACTAATTAAATTTAATTAATGAATTAATATTCGAAAAAACTGTATTAACATCAAGTGTCATTCACTACAAGTTAAAAAAAATGTATTTGAACTTGAGTAGATGAATAAAAAGTATTATATTAACGATTGAAAATTTGAACAAGATATATATAGGGAGAGTGCGAGCTAATAGAAGGAGTTAAAAAAGAAGAAAAGGAAGTAATAGGCTTAAGCCTAGCTATGGATTTATAACTGGTTGTTACCTACTCTCGCTCACCGAAAATCATGTCGGGCGATTGAGCATGCATCCTACCCATTTTTTTGTTCTTTTCGTGTCTTGCAATTCTTCTAAGAACTTAACTTTTTCGAATCGTGTAAGAGCTTTGGGCATTACATTTAAAAGTAAACAATCATTTCAGTTTTTAATTCGGCTCCAATGAATAGTCTAATTTCTTTCCTGGTTTAAGAGAGCTTAATTTATGATATTTATCGATTGTTTTAGTGTTGTGAAGGGATTTTTTGAAGATGTCAGTTTGTGTCATTAAATTAATAAGTAGTTAAAAGATGAAGCTCTCAAGAAATAAGCAAATAGCATTGAAAATCAACTAATTGAATCGGAAGCTTCAAATACTTCGAAAGAGTCTGATATTTACAAGCGCAAGGGAGTAACAAGTAAGGAGGCCACAAGAAAGTCGCCAAAAAAGAAAAAAAATGTTGGCGCGAAAAAATGTCCTCCTACACACTGCCAGAGCGCCTCTTGTAGCGTTCAGAAGAAATCGTCCGTAGGCATCGAGACTCACACCCGAGAGGACGGTGCTGCTACTGAGAAAAGCTAGTTATTACAAAATATTTATATGATAATGTGATAGATGGATATATTATACTGTGCCATCCTCTCATTAAAAGTATGCAATTGCTAGAACATATTTAGTGATATTCAAGGTTACTTCTGTGAAAAAAGAGTTAGTTGCTGTAATGTTCGCACGGATGTTGAGAAATCTGTTTGTCTACTATTACAGGTTAATGCTGTCTCCCCAAAGAAATCAGTTTTCAAGGATCTAACGCTGTATTCATGTCCAAACTCACTACATTCATTGGAGGAACTTTGAAAATGACGTAATGTGTCCTTCAGACAGTATTTCCCAAAGCTATGGAGTGAAGATAATTGGATTTCAAATTCATTTCATGATTTGTCCTTTCAATAAGCTGAAAAATTATCAGCTTCTTAAAAAAGAAAATATTGATTGAACTTTAAATTGATTTTCTTCTTTTTTACAATATGATTTCAAAAATAGAAATCTTATTAATTTCTCGGCAGCAGTAAAATAGAATCAAGAATTAAATTGTAAAGCAATAAAATATTTATGGTTTTTCACGTTCTCGTAAGGATATATTAAGCATGAATATCTAAATAAATATAAAAGGTAATAAGGTCAGAAAATATATGTCTTCATGGAATGCAAAGGTGAGTCCTCCTAGTCCTGCACCACTAGGGAGGGCACCAACTTCCTAGTGGTACACCCTCGGCAACGTTCTATGCGGCTAAGTGATCTACATTTTCCGGCATGAGTTCTAGCTGCTATCCTAACCGTCATCCGGTTGGCCTGCATGTATTGCAATAAAATGCTGGTGACTTGGCTCAATGAAAAAGAAACTGATCTAATGAACATCTACATCGCGTTGGGATTTTGGAACAACCCAAATGCCCTCCTTGTGATTTGGCAGAACTAATGAACCGAGCTCATCTCCATCGTTTCTTGGCACTTCATGACGATTCCGATATGGCGAGATACTGGAAGCTAGAGAACTCCTAAAGCAATGACTTCGGTCAAATTTGTTGAACTCTTTTTGTGTACATTTTCTTTTTTTATACTATATCCCCCCCTTTTTATATTGCCTTGCCATTGGAAATAAAAAATATCTGTCTTCATCTGAACCTGGTTTTATAAAACTTACTTCAATGAAGCAAGTTCAAGAATCGCATTGAAGTTCTTAAAGGTTAACTCTTGAAAACTTTCCTACCAAATTAAAAAAAAAAAATGTTATGAACTTTCATCTTAAGTTTATATGGTCCATTTGTTTTGATATTAGGCCATTTAAAAACTGGATTAAACTGTAAAATGTGAAATCAAAAATAAAAGTGTAAAGTGTCATCAATTTGAGATATTTCAACAATTTGATCGGTAACCTAAGAACATTATTACCTAACAAAACTAAACCGTTTTTGTACATAGATAAAAGGATGAAGATCTTTATGAAAGAAAAAAGAGTACTCATAAATGAAAAGTTTTATTTAAAGACATGGAATAGAAAATAAGCTGAGACACACTGATTTAGATAATCAGGAAAGGATTTGAATCTCAGTTGAAGGCAGTATTTTTCAAATATGAAATTGCATCGTTTTTAACAATCGTTTTCTCATTAATTATGAAATGGTAATTTTGTATGGCATCATGTTTTGAACTTTTTTTATTTTGCATGGATGCTTTTATTATTTTTTTTTATAAACTATCTTAAATTCAGATGTAGCAAAATTTAGATTGGAAATTCAAATAATCTGCCTGAAGTGTTCAAGAAAGGAATAATGGCTTATAATAAAGACATTAGTTACAAAGCAGGCCTAGAGACTTCAATTAAAGAGATAACGCCTTGGGCTTAACAATAGATAGCAATGGCCTTGGGTTGATTTCAAAGTTACTGAACCAAATAAATTCAACATTATTAACTCGCATTGAAGAAGAATACAAGGCTGTGAATAAAATGAATGGACACACTATCCAACTTATCGCTCATAAAGCAGTCGACAAATATTTTGTAAGAAATTTGAAAAATTTGCTTTATCAGAAGCTTTTAAGCAATTGGCTTTATTTCAGAGTGGTTGTATGACGTATGGCGGTGCTGCTGCTGAGTTAAAAGTTAAATCAAAGAAAAAAGAAACCCGCCAAGAAGGTGTTAATAGAAGGAACACCAATCCTTTCAAGACAGGAGTTGCAAACCTGAGCTCAAAATGCCTACGGAATTTAACAATTGATAGAGAAGCCAAGGATACGTTAGCTTTATGTGTATATCGATTCGGAAAGGAAGTAGCTAGCAAAGCAACTGAAACTTATGGTAAAAAAGAAGATCTCCAACCTCTGGATTTAAAACACATTTTATCCCTATATTTTGAAAATAAAGCTTTCAATGCCGCCGTCAACGATGCGAATAGGTGTTTAGCTCTATACGAAAATGGTTTAATGGATTTCAAGCTGAAGAAAAGAACTATGTGGACTGGTGATTTTTCTAAAGAGCAATTCGCGGATTGTTTCACTTCTGCTATCAAAAGGACATTTTTAGAAATTGATCCGTTGTCTCAACTACATTCAATGGCGTCAAAGTACCTGGGATTTTTTTAACCGAGATTGCTGAGCATCTGGCAGATATAGCTGCAGAAATATGCCACATAAAAAAAACTAATATGGGTGAAGAAGAACTAGAACAGTCAGTTATAAGGGTATTTCCTCTTCAGCTCCAAGATCATGCTCTACTGAAAGCTACATCTGAAATCTCTGAATACAGCAAAGGAAACTTGAAATACGTAAGACGACCAAAGCGAACGAAACCCATATCGAGTGTTCGAAGAAAGCATATAAAAGATGTCCAAGTGCAGAAAAGAAAAACGAAATCCAGACAGCCCTCAGCTAAAAGGAGAAAAACTTCCAGTTCCGCTCGTTCGAAGCGAGCTCAGAAAAGGAAAAGGTCCGAATCGAGAAAATCTTCTACGACGATCCACAGAAGAAAAAACGAAATCCAGACGGCCCTCGTCTAAAAGGAGAAAAATTTCCTCCCACGGAAGACAGAAATTACAATTTGGTCCCTTCTTGACAGCCATTTCACCACTACTTTTTAGGAAAATAGGAATATCCTTAGCGAAAGATTCTGTCTTGTATTTGAGTGACTTGCTTGAGGATGTCTGCCATGAATTAGCCTCAGTAAGCGCCCAAAAAGCTGCGAGATCTAAAGAACTAAACGCGGAGCGTGTCCACGCAGCAGTGAAAGAAGTGTTTGCAAAACGAATGTCTGAAAAGCAGTATCACATGCAGCAAATACATTGCTTTTATGTGAAACAAATATCAGGAGAAAAAGGTAGAACTTGGTGTGGTAATAAATATGCTTAATACAATATATTTTTATGCAGCATTAACGCATTTTTATGCTTTTAGTTATATAAAAGATAGGTGTCGTATACAAAGAATGAGTGAGTTGAACATTGAAGATTACATCTGTTGGTCAATATAGCAATTCTACAATTTTTTTTGTTGAAAAATAGAGAGAAAGAAATTTACTTAATTGACTAAAATTAATGTAACTATAAATTTAGTCTTTGCTGTTTGAAAGTATTTTTAATAATCAATAAAAGAAACTTAAATTTTTTGCTGTTTTAAAGGTGCTTTTTGAAATTCCTGCGCAATTAAATTATTGCACATTTGATTTTTTAATCATGTAAAAAATGTGAAATCTCTTTATTGAAAATTCGTATAATCAAATAGTTCACCCACTAATTATTGGGTAGTTACGCATTAACGCCACCACAGCTACGGATTTGGCGGTTTTAAAGTGGCGCCAATCTACACTTAAAATTTTTGTGACAAATCATAAAATATATAAAACACTTTATTTAAAAACAAAAACACTTTCAAAATTCAAAACACTTTATTTAAAAACAAAGTAGTCAATCTGATTTCGGGAGAAAATGGTCCGATATAGAGTTTAATATAGATTTAAAACAGTCTCTATTTTGGCGCATTCGCAGCTCTTTATTGGCGCGTTAGCGCAACTTCTGCTGGGTGGCGTTAATACGTAAGTAGCAATTATTGTTCTACCGACTTAATGAATTGATATTTGTTTTTTAGAGGGAAATTATTGACTTCAATTTCTTCTTTGAGTTTGAGTTTTGTCATTGAAACATATTTTAGTAATTTTTCCAGTCAGATTCATTTTGAGCATGTGCATAAGAGTGACAACAAACAGCGATGTCATCAAAGATATGAGAGTCAATGGGAATCACTAAATTCTTTTGCATTTTCTGTTAATCGGGCGCCATTTCGATTTGAAAGAGCAATTAAATCATTGCCAATCATAGTATAACGAATCACCATGTTTGGCACGATTTCTGGAGATTGGTTTAAATCAAAGCACTTGTGAACAATTTTTGTTTTTGGCGCTTTGCTATCCTTTTTGATAGCTTATTATTTTTATTTTATTTATTTATCCTAAGGTTTTCTGTGGCTGTTCAGCTATACGACGTCAAGACTCATTGCATCATTCAGTAATGTCATGAAGCACATCGATAAGCTGAGTGCAGCTCTGCAGGTGATTGCCGTCCATATTGGCGATAAGACATATTGGGAAGATCCTGTTCGAAGCCAAACGCCAAACCAGTGCGGTGGAGGTTTGTCTGCAGGTAGTCGCAGCCGGTTGTAAGGCGGAAGCGTGCGACAGCTTTAGCGCATTCCAGGTGCATAGGAATATTGACACCAGTCGCAATTCATTTCCACCTTTTATTGCTGCTCAAGTCCATGAGGCGTTTGCTGGTGAAGTTGACGATGGCTGTAGTGATATGGTTGCATGTGGACAGTGGTAACTCCGACTGGTTGGATTCAGCCCTACGCTTCGCCATGACATTGGATGTCTCATTACCAGGGACTCCCACATGACTAGGAACCCATTGCAAATGTAAAGTCCAGTCGGTACTTGCGTATTAACGCCACAGCAGCAGAAGCTGCGCTAATGCGCCAATAAAGAGCTGCCAATGCGCCAAAATAGAGACTGTTTTGAATCTGTGTTAAACTCCATATCGGCCCATTTTCCACCGAAACCGATTGACTACTTTGTTTTTAAATAAAGTGTTTTGATTTTTGAAAGTGTTTTGATTTTAAATAAAGTGTTTTATACATTTTATGATTTGTCACAAAAATTTTAAGTGTAGATTGGCGCCACTTAAAAACCGCCAAATCTGTAGCTGTGGTGGCGTTAATAAGTAAGTACCACCCAGTCACAGATGAGCAGTTCCCACCAGCTTTGTGCGGCACTGAACTGTGTGGGGACAGTCTGTTGCGTTGTTGCTACTGAGTGCTGAAATGGCCGCCCGGGGAATCGATGAAGAAAAATGTCCTTCCAGAGGAGTAGTTGCTTAGCAGCCTTTTAGATCGCACATACACTCAATAGCCAAAACATTATGACCACCCCTACATTTTGCAATGAACTCACCTGGATGACGTGGAAGGCACGTGATCAGGTGGAAGTGGTATTTAACTGCTGCTGGAGAGTCTGAAGAATCATTCTTTCACTTACTTCTGTGTGTGATGGGAAAGGCTGCGGATCTAAGTGACTTTGATAGAGGGCAGATTGCAATGGCTCGAAGGCTCGGAACAAGTATTTCCGAAACTGCACGACTCGTGGGTTGTTCGCGATCTACAGTTGTTAGTACTTATGCAAAGTGGATGAATGATGGTGAAACGGTGAGCAGTAGCCGACATGGTGTTGCACGTCCACACGCTATCAAAGAAAAAGGTTGTCAGAGACTGTCTCGCATGGTGAAGCAAAACCGGAGCCAGACAGTGACTCAGGTGACAGCCCAATATAATGCAGGACCAAGTAGAATAGTATCGGAGCTCACTGTTCAGCGGACACTGTTGGATATGGGGCTACGCAGCAAACGTCCCACTCGTGCGCTTTTGCTGACCAAGCGTCATCGCCAACTGCGCCTGCGCTGGGCCGGGAACATCGTGACTGGTCCATGGATCAGTGGGGAGCCACTTACCTGGTCAGATGAATCACGGTTTGTCATTCATCACGCCGATGGCCGTGCCAGGATACGCCGTCTTCGAGGCGAACAGTTGCTCCCTCAATGTACAGTAGGTCATACACAGGCCGGTGGTGGCGGTATTATGCTTTGGGGGACGTTCTCTTGGGCGTCACTGGGACCCGTGGTTGTGGTAGAGCAGACCATGAATGCTACAGGGTATCTGAACATCATTGCGGACCAGTTGCACCCTTACATGGCCTCTGTTTTTCCAGCTGGAAATGGAATGTTCCAATAGGACAACGCCCCTTGTCACAAGGCTAAAATTGTGCTGGAGTGGTTCCAGGAGCATGATGCTGAATTCCAGCTAATGTCCTGGCCGCCTAACTCACCGGATATCAATACGATAGAACACATTTGGGATGTCCTGGGACAGCATCTCAGAATTCAAAGACCGCCAATTCGCAATATCTCGGATTTCGTGACCGTTGCTTAAACATCTGGTACAGTCTGTCTCCGGCCATCTACCAGGGACTTGTGACATCCATGCCAAGGCGGGCTAAAGCTGTGTTGCGCGCCAAAGGTGGGCCAACTCGTTATTGACAGGTGGTCATAATGTTTTGGCTCTTGAGTGAATAATTGGTTATTTTCGGATATTTTTGTTTGATTCCTTAGTTTGGAGCGATTTAAAAGTTTTCGCCAAAACCAGATAATGCCAAGACGTGAGTGTTATTAAGTACATACTACTGTGTCCAAAAATTAAGATCAACTTTCAATTTAAAATTCCCGGGCTTATAGAATTTCAATTTTTTTCTTTTTTAGGTTGGTGGCACTGTCCTTGACGTGTGAAATTCGACGTCAAAATACTCATTAGAGTTTGAGTTATGCTTGGCTTTGTGAGACGCTAAAACTGATTCCGGCGATTTGTTAAATGTCTGAATTAATTGAGCAAAGAATTTGCATTAAATTTTGTGTGTGGAAATATATAGAATGTTGCAGAAGGCATTTGGTGAGCATTCCTACATCGGAAAGAAATGTGTCGAAGTGGTATAAACAGTAGAAAAAGAAGAAAGAGAACTCGTTGAAGACGAAAAGCCCTCTGGTAGACCATCCACATCAACCGACGAAGCTCAAGTCCAAAAATTAAAGATTTGGTTCTTGCAAACCGTCGATTTACTATCGGGATCGGTCAATTCTATTTTGGGCTTCAAACGCGTCAAATCTCGATCGGTATCGAAAACACTGAATGCCAGCTCACACTGCATTGATTCTTCGTGACTCTTTCGCCAAAAATGAAACTCATATCGTTCCACAACCACCGTACTCATACCGTGGGACTTCTGGCTATTCCCTAAACACATAAGACCACTCCGGGAATGCAGTTTTGAGTCGATTGAAGAGATTCAACGTGAATCGGCGGGCGCTTTGAAGGCCATCCCCTGACGATGACTTTTTAGCATGCATTGAGGATTGGGAAAAAGTTGGCATAATTGCATTGTGTTCGAAGGGGATTACTTTGAAGGCGATGAAATAAATTTGGAAGAATAAATAAAGAGTGTTTGTAAAAAAAATTGGTCTTACTTTTTGGGCACAGTAGTATTTTAGGCCAATGGAAAAAAAAAAAAAAAAAGATGTAGGAAACTAAAATATTAACAGTCACTTGATATTCTCTTGCAATGGCCTACTAACAATAACAACTTGTTGCATTGTCATAAACAAAATTGCTGCTATGCTATCCTGTTAAAGTAGTTAAAAAATGTATTCGTATTGAAAGAGGCAGGTCTGATCTAGAAATTATTTAGATAATTTTCTTTTTGCCCTTTGATTGTATTTCATAATAACTATTTATATTTTTGGTATTTACAACTTGATGTTATTTATTTATCATATTTTGTGCATTGTGCGGTACAATTTTTGATTTCTTAAAAGATGACATATTGGCGCTTAACAGTGAAAATCCATATGTAAGAGCTCGAACGAGTTATTTAATTTTCACTCTCATGAAGGCAAATTTTAAGCATTATTTTCAGTTTTTATTTCTCTGTTAGCGGGATTCCAGATATGGAAGTTAGCAATTAAATTGTTTATCACGCCAAGTATTGTGACAATTACATTACAATTGGCAATGTTTTAATATTTGGCACGAAGCAGTGTCCTGCTAACAGAGATGTACCAATAATTTTAATTATATTAGTAAATGCTGATAATGTTATTATGCACAGAAAACATAGTAAGGTACTTACGTATTAACGCCACCTCAGCAGAAATTGCGCTAATGCGCCAATAAAGAGCTACCAATTCGCCAAAATAGAGACTGTTTTGAATCTATGTTAAACTCTATATCGGCCCATTTTCCACCGAAATCCGATTGACTACTTTATTTTTAAATATAGTGTTTTGAATTTGGAAAGTGTTTTGATTTTAAATAAAGTGCTTTATATATTTTATGATTTGTCACAAAAATTTAAATGTAGATTGGCGCCATTTAAAAACTGCCAAATCTGTAGCTGCGGTGGCGTTAATACGTAAGTACCCATAGTAATAAATCACGCCAAACATTGTGATAATTACAACTGGCAGGGAATTGGCGGTGTTTTTATATTTGGCAAGTAGCACGAAGCAGTTTTCTGCTAATCGAGATGTATCAATAATTTTATTTATATTAGTAAATGCTTATAATGTTATTATACACATAAAACATAGTAATAAATCACGCCAAATATTGTGACAATTACATTACAATTGGCAAGGAATTGGCGATGATTTAATATTTGGCACGAAGCAGTGTCCTACTAACAGAGATGTACCAAAAATTTTGTTTATATTATTAAAGTGCTGATAATGTTATTAAGCCCATAAAACATAATAATAAATAAACATAAAGTTGGAATATTTATGAATGAAATTTTAAGATATATTTCAAAACATTAGTACATTAAATATATTCCCTTGCTAAAGTTTAGATGAAATGGTATTTAAGAAAGCCACTTTTGGTAAGACATTTTTATTGCTGATTGCTTTGCATATATATATATAATTAGCTATATATTATTCAACAGAGTTGCCCAAAATTACAGCTTCAAATAAATAAATAAATAATAACAATAAATTACAACAACAATAAAATAATGTCTTCAAACAAAAGGAAATTGGTCACGAAATAGAAATTACACTCAATATTGCTGTATGTAAAGAAAAATACTAAATGGTCATATATTTAAATTAAATGATGAAAATGATACACCACTTAACAAATAAAGCATTTTTCTTTTGTAAAGCATATTGATAAAATCCTGAAAGAAGGGAAAATTCAATGAAGAAAAAAAGTCTAATGCTATTTAACTTGTTATCCTTTTAGATTATATTTTTGTTTATTATTTATTTAGATTATATTTTTAGTATGACAGTAAATTTTAGAGAGAAAGTTTTTATCATATTGATTTTAAGTTAAAAAAATGTAATGTAATATTGCTTTGCAGTGTAAAATGTAATATTATCTTTTTTGTGCTATCGGTTTTCTTATGATTGTAATCTATTATTATTTTTAATATTAGACACGAAACACATTGCTGATAAGATCTTTTTTATAAAATATATAACAAATCTCTATAGCGTCTAATTCATTTACATTTTCTAGTAAGAGATCCTCATGTGAGACATGGAAACAAATAAATACGAATAAAAATTGTTTGTTGTAGGCGATTCCTTTTCGAGTGTTCATCTTTGAGAAGTCCCATCAATAGAAAATAATTAATAAACATGCACAGGTGAGCCAAAAGATGTCCACCATCTATGTATTCAACATATGAAATTGTCTGTGAGGTCAATTAAATAGAAGAGAAGACTATGAGGCTGTAAATAAGAGCTTGTGACCTTAGTCAATAGTTTCAACATAGTCAGTTTGACTTTTTCGCCCATGTTGCTACATGGAAGAATCTGCTTGTTTGTTCGGGACTGGATTCTAAATTACAACAGAATGGTGATTTGTGTACTCTTTACTGGAGGGCCAGAGAAAACATTTCCTGATCACACGCACTTTTATAATGGTGCTAGGTTTTTAAATTTTATCCTTAGAGAATTTAACTTGTTTTTAACTGTTTTTTAGACATGCTGTTTCCCTCTCAAGTTTTTAAACAATTTGTTTATAAAATTGCACAAAATTTTTATAACTCCATTCCAAATATATTTTTTTTCCAATGACAGATTATGAACAGTTACAGCAAAAAAAAGAACAATGAAAAAAAAACATACAACATACAACAACAACACAACAAAATACAACAAAACATGCTGAAACAGAGTTCATTAATCTAACAATAATGCCAAGTTGCAGATCTTTTAGCCACTAAAAAGTGTTACCAGGTGCACCACGGAGAGGTAGATCTTCTGCGCACGCCCATTCCAAATATTAATAATTCTGTTTTGAATGATCTAAGAAACTATGATTACAACATTTCTGATTTCAAAAATCGCAAAAGAACTCGATCTGTTCTGAATGATTATTTATTAACGTTTCGATATCCCTCCTTTCCGAATTGCCATGTGTTTCCACCCTCTTCCTGGCAGCACACCCAAATCTCCAGTCTCTTTTAATTTCATAGCCATCTTCTTCAATCATGTCATCTTCAATGGATTCCTGCACATGTCAACATTGAGGGCAACGAATGCGCTGATTCTTTAGCCAAAGAAGCCAGGGACAATGATCAACCCAGGACTACCATCACACTTGCAGATGCTAACGCAGTTGCCAAAAGCCGACTAATTCCTCATTACTTTAAGAAGCCACTAATCACAGACTTCAACTACCATAGGGAGTTGACATCAGTTATTAGCAGACTCAGAACTAATCATTACAGAGGGATGAAGATTCTCCCAGACAAGACTAGGGAATACATCCCCTGCAAAAATTGCCCCAACGCTTTCCTGACCTAACACACAAGCCCCCTAAGCACATTCTAGAATGCCCAGCACTCCCCCCCCATGTTTTACAATTGGGTATGGTGCCAATCGAGGCCAACTTAAGAGAAGTCCTGTATAGTGAAGCGGCGCCATTGCTAGCGGCCGCTATCGTGAAGACTTTGACTTGATCTAACTTTGATTTTTATATTTATATTTTAAATCCATGGACACGATAACAACAACAACAACAACAAACCATTCTTCAACATGGGTCCTTTTCGCAATCCCTTTAAACGACAATATTCACGCAGTGCAGCTAAGCTATTGCAGGCTTTCTGATACAACAGTTTTATCAATAAAGCTCGATCTTTCTTCTGTAAGGGCAGGATTAACGATGAACAAAGGCATGCAGAATGATTTTCTGGCTCTGACTGCAAGTCTCTTTATAGGTTTGACTAATTTGCATAAGGAAATTTTGAAAAGTACCCCTGGTGGTGAAAATTTGAACTATTTTTTTACTACAGAAATCTTTTCCCATAGTCCATATGCCGTATATATACCAAGTTTCATCAAAATACATTAGGCAGAACGGGTTCTAGAGGGGTCTGAATAAGGTCACTTTAATTATAACCACTCTGTAATTAAAATATTTCATAACAATCTCAAATTTAGTTTATTTTAGATCAAAATTAGTTTTTTTTTTAATTTAAAACATTAAAACACGATGATCATGATCTCATATTTTTATGTGTCTTAGTAAATTTCCAACTTTAAGAAAATTTGTTATTTAGTTTCATTCAACATTATGGAAATATCTTTATAATTTGGAAAGATTTAAAGTGCAAATAAAGAATTACAGTTTAGTTCAATCAAGAATTACCTTTATTTTTATTACCTAAATATTTTATGCCTTCATTAAACGGCTTCAAATTCAGTTAAAAAATGTTCTCGAGGACTGATTGACCAAAATTTTGTATGAATCTGCCAATTTCGTTCACGTGATATTTATTTTGTTATAGGAAACTGATGCTTTTATAAATTAGCAACATTCAAAAAAGTGCTATTTATTTAATTCCAGTATGTACTTAAAGCAGTGCTACTGTGCTTTACAAGATATGCTTGATAATTTTATTTGAAAGCGTACGGATATTTTAATTGGAACATGGTAATAAAAGAATACTTTTTGAAAATTAAGAATATAAACATACTTGATGTGATTAGGTTAGATAATTAAACATAATGTTTGTTTATTTTTTAGGCTGATCGAAAGGAAGATCTAAAACCTGATGATCATGACAGATTGCGTAAAGAATTTCGCGAAGTGATTGTTCCATTACTACGGAATAGTGTAATTGACAAGCCATCTGATGTAACTGAGTACTGTGCAAGATATTTCCAATGTCGTCTTGATGAGAGATCAAGAAATCCTGCACCAGGTTAGAGGAGAATCTGTAATACGCAAACTCTTACTAGTAATCAAAATATATTACGAAATTATTATGTATTACATTGTATGAAACAATACTATTTATATTTTTTAATTTAAGCCTTAAGTAATATGAAACGAACTTGATTACTATGGTTTTTGGCGAGAGATTTGGCAAATTAGGATACAACCTATTACATTTTCATATTCAAGAAACAAATCCCGAATATAGCTAGCATTTTAAGTAAAAACGTAATAAATTCTGATTACTATATATAAATATGGCCAAAACGCAATGTAAGGGGGCCGTAGGGATTTAGCGACTTTTGTGACGCCAACTGGACGATAAGACACTAGATGTAGTAAGCAGTGTTCCTTGTACTGTTTGCAATTGACTTCACTTACAATTGAAATCTGTTTATAAGCGCATTTTGGTGAAAAGATTTTTCGACGCCAAAATCCCAACGGCCCCTATTCTGCGATTTTGCCATAAATTTTAATAGAGAATAATGTTTAAAATGTTTCAAACTTTTTGAGTTCATTAAATAATTTGACATGAATCTAATTACTCTTTTGGCGAGTGATTTGGCAGATTATGATCTATCTATCATATTTTGGCATGCAAGGAACAAAAAAAAAAAAAAAAAAATTGTTAGGTTTTTTTTTTGCTTGCCCAGCATTTTAAGAAGAAACATAAAAGACTGTTATATGTAATAGATACTATATATAATAGATTAATAAATATACTTTCAATAGAGCACAATGTTGAAATATTTAAAAATTTTCGTTTCTTGATACAAAGTTATTTTTCTCATAAAGCTAATTTTTATTACATTCGGGACACAATTATGTTTACAATACTATTAATAAATTGTGTATGTTAGAAATAATGCAATGTTATGTCTAACAGCATTGTTATTATTAAATTAGCAAATAAATAACACTTTTTAGAAAAGTGTGAAAGAGAGAGGGAAAATAATCAATTGGCACCAAAGATTAACTTATCACAGTGAAAAATAATTTTTAATAAAAAATAGAATTTTCAATTAAAAAAAAACATTCCTTTAAAAAGGAAAAAAAAAAGTATTTCTTTCTTCCTAATGAAGTAAAATCCCATTCAAAATGAAGCATTTTTTAATATTTACAATTGATTTATACATGTATTATGTATGTATGTAATATTTAATGTTGAACAAACTTGATGAATTTTTCTCTCAAATTTACCTGAATATTGCTAATATTTTCAGATTTACGTTATACTGATAACAATATTTACAAAAATAGTGGATGTTTATTGAATGAAAATTTATTTGTTATAGTTGCCAATAACCCAGCAGATTATTTTAAATTAAAGTGGCTGTATTTTTTTTTGCAACATCAGCAGTTAAATGAAAAGTATCAAAAGTGTAAATTCTGTCGGTATATATATATATACGACGACGATTTGTAGGTTGACGGAGCTCCTGGTATAGGCAACCGTTAACTCCTTCTTTGCATATGAAAGGGAAGTTACTTTTAGCTTTACGCCCACTGCATTAGAAATAAACAATTAAAATAGAGATAATAATATATGGAGAAGAGAAGTTTTTTTCTTTTTCAATAAAGTATTTAATAATTAAAATAATTTAATAATTAAAATAATAAAGTAAAAAGAAGTATATATATATATATATATATATATATTATAGTGATAAACAAATATAAGTTATAAAGAAATTGTTTATAAATAAATTTTAATTTCATAAACAAATACGTTTTTCTTCATTCTGAGTTTTAGAGTTATTTGGATTACTTCATTAAGAAAAAGTTAACACATGACCAAATTTAGATGTAAATATATTTTTTTATTAAATAAAATAAAACAGGTGGGAGGGGGTTGACGTGCTGCAATTCGTCGGCCAAGCATATCCCACACATGCTCTATTGATTCAAGTCCGGTGAGTATGCTGGCCAATCCATACGGGTGATATCCTCCAATTGAAGGCATTCGTCAACAATGTTTGCACGGTGAGGACGGGCGTTGTCATCCATAAACAGAAATTCAGCACCCATGGCGCCCCGAAACAAACGTACATGTTGTTCCAGAATGACATCCCGATAGATGTGGCCTGTCATCGTTACACTCTGAACATGCAAGTCAGTTCTGGAACCAAGAATAATTCCTCCGCAAACGAGCCATCCTGCACCACCGTAACGGTGTCCTTCAATGGTGTTCTCTTGGTGGTAACGGGTACCTGGCGCTCTCCATATGAAAGTCCGGCGAGAATCAGGCAGCAAACTAAACCTGGACTCATCGGAAAACATCACACCAGACCACTGTTGCATTGTCCACAATGCATGCTCTCTACTCCAGGTTAATCGCAGGCGACAGTGAGTTGCGGTAAGTGGAACACATCTGACAGGCCTACGAGCATATAGACCAATGTGCACTAAGCGTCTGTACACGGTCTGCCTTGAAACTGTCGTACCGGTAGCTGAAGAGAGCTGACGAGACAGGTCTGATGCTGTGCTCCGTCTGTTTCTTTTGGCAGTAACTGCTAAATACCGGTCCTCATTTGGCGTTGTAACTCGGGGAGCGACCTTTTGTGCTGTAACATCTACTCACATTACCATCATCTTGGAATCGTTGCCAAAGCCTGTAGATGACACTCTGATTCCAAGTTCCTCGGATACTTCCAGCTGGGTACGTCCACATTCCAATCGTCCGATAATTCTACCACGTAAAAAATCATCCAAATGCTTTCCTTTGTGCCATAACTATGCGGTTATTGCACTGAAAGGCTTTTAAGGCGCTTGTAAACAATTTTACTTCTTTTGCCACCATTCCTTATATACCCCTCTCTTACACTCTCGTCATTGTGACGTACTTTTCCGAGCCATCTGGTGGTTTCCCTGTAATTTGCATATTCTTCTTCAAGATGTGTGTGATAATTCTACAGGTGAAATTTTTATTCTCATTCATTTTTATAGATAGTTTTGTTAATCAACATGCAATTATTACATTAGTATTACATTGAGCACGCCAAAAAACATTTATTATTGCTATTTTTCCCTATGATTTTTTAATTATTTGATTTACAATTAAAGAAAATTGGAGGTATTTTTTGTAGATATGGTGAAGCAAAAAAATATTGATTTTGATCTAAGCTTTCTGATATTTCAATTCATCTTCATTTCATCTTGATATTTAATTTCGATTTATCATAAACTTTTTGTTTCATACAATTATACAAATAAATGTTTCCTTACAATGGTACATTAATCTTTTTTAACTGCAATGATCGCATGAAATCATCTCTCCATACGTAGTGCTGGTGATCGAACATTTACTGAGGTAAGAGTGCGGGTTCCTCAATGGTTATCTGTTGAGTTGTAGGATTTGAATTGTTCTCTCAATCTGAATGGTGTAGCTGAATCTTATACATGTTATATGGACTTAGGTCAAAAGAGAATGTTAACCTATCCATGCAAGTGATAGTCTTCCTTACAACAGCCATCTTAATATTCAAGATTAATATCCTTGGATATCCAATATTCAAGTTTATTATCTTTCCAATAGTTCCAATTCATCATAGCCATCAGTGGTTTGGTTTAGTTTGTCGTTCTACGGTCATCTAGTGTACACGAGCGCTGAACAGATCGGGGGACTTACAGTTTAAAGTGGATTCGAACCACCAATAAACATCCATGCCACAGCCAGGAATCCACCTGGGTATGTGGTACCAAAGGCCAGAGCTCTAGCCAATGGGCCATCAGGTCGCTAGTCATCAGTGGAAGTCCATTAGTGGAATTATTAATTAAACTAATCATTACTCAATCAGAACTAATAATGACTATCAATGATATGCCATCATATTGTAGTAATAAAATTTTTGTTGCAGAAAGCAGAGAACAGAAATCTCCAAAACTTCAAGTAAAAGTAGTTCAAGAACAAGAAATCTTGAACCAAAGCCTCGTTGCAGGATCGACAAGCCAGCCTGTACTAACGGAAGATGGCCGTTCTAACAGATTATCGCTGCGGGAAACCAGCTCTTGGAGCAACCCTTCTGATTCCTCGTCCATGCCACGTCGCCTTTGGGAGATATCTTACGATTTGCGCCAGATGCCATGAGTCGTATCGGTGACCAATTGAACGAGAACACGACAAGTGAAGGTTTGTTAAATGTTTAATGTTAAATTTAGATTTAAAATTCAACCCGTGTTAAACTACCACTCCTATAAATTGTTAACCTTCAGGGAGAAGCACAAGGCTTAAAGATATTGTTATGGTCTAAAGAATAAAACACATAGTGGACTGTAAAAACAACTCCTTTATTCGAAAACCAAACGCATACTGTTGATTTTACATTTCTTTTTCTCCTCCAAGCACACGGTATGTTTATATAATATCGGACGCTGACCCACATGACTTTTTACATATTATGCACATGGAGCTATTTATGCATAAGACAACATTTATGAATGAAGAAGGTCAAATGTTTGTTTTGCACCAATCCTATAACGCATGTTTGTGAATGTTTTACTTTCATAGAATAAGTCATGCACCCGGCAAAACGACGCTAACTTCCAAAAATAAATACTAATTATAATTTCATTATATAATTATAATTATAATTTTTTAGTAGAATTTATGACATAAAATAAAAATAGAAGATTAAAAACTTAGGCAGATCTATTCTGAGAATTCAGATCATAAAAGAAAGATTCGATTTTTCCTGCCACTGCTGATATTTTTTCAACCAATTAGACCTTAGGTTTGCTGGTTGTTTGGAGGACGGGGTTCACTTGATTCAACCCTGTGCATAAGAAGATAGCAAGTGAAGTTGAGTTGAAAGCTATTACACTGAACTCTATAACAGCTATAGCTATACACACAAATATCCTAATTAGACATGGTTATATGTTTGTATTGATGGATCCCGCCTTTCACAAGAGGGGGAATGTGAGAGCTGGTGTCTTTGACTTGTTTGCATTTAATTTGTTCCTTTCTCACACATTTGATGGCGAGGTGGAGACCATCAGGTTGGCATCTCAACAACTGATTTCTATGGGCGAAAGTTTTGTTAATGCCGTTATTTTTGTCAGACTCTAAGTCTGCAATTCAAGCCATCATCTCTCTTAAACCTGAATATTCTCAAAAGAGCTAAATACTGTATATATAATTTTTGCAAAAACCTACATGAAAAAGAAGTTCTTTTTGCAATGGATTCCGGCTTGTTATGGAATACATGGCAATGGAATGGCCCATTTTTTGGCTAAAAGGGAACCAGAATCCTACAGATTTTATGGAATCCTATTCTTATTCAGCTATAGTGCGAGTAATAAATGAACGCATGTATAGAGACTACTTATCAGGCAAGCTGACCAAATAAAGGAAAAGTGTTGGCGGGGAATCTCTTTTAAAGGTTCCAACTTGCTCCTAGATGGCATTCTGTTGCAGACTTTTGGCTGGATACTGGACATGACTGTCCTGCAGGAATATTTATTTAGATTTAACATCTTTTCGCCCTCGAATTGTGTATTATACAGGGAGAGACACTGTTTATGGATGCATCGCATTTTTAAAAAGTGCCTGAGATATCAGGACATTTTTGTATATGATAGATACTGGCAAAAGAGGAACTTCAAGATCACCGGATGGCTAACTTTGTGCTGACTTTTGACATTTTTTTAGTTTTGCATTCTGATATTACATGCTGTTTTTGCTTAACTTCATATGTATGTGTTGAGTGTACTTGTCACATAAAAGTCAATGAATTTGTATGTTCAAGTGCTACTGCTAAAAAAAATAATTTCTAAAATAATTAAATACAAAGTGTCCTAGAACTATAGGACACGTCATGGAATTTCATTAAAATAGAAGAGATAAAAATAAACTGTGCATATTTTTTTATACCAAAATTAACAAATTTTTATGTGAGACCCTTTTCTGACTCGTATGAATATCATTATGGCATAGTAGACAAGATTAAGAGTAAAATATGCAGAGTTTATTGTTTCGTTTTCGATAAAACTGACTTGGGCAAAATTATAGCATACTACATTTGTTGTTCATTAATCGAAGAAAAAAAACATAAACTTTTATGCAATTTTTGGAATTATTTTTTATAAGATTATTTTTATTTTTTTTGTTCTCCAATTTAATTAAAATATGTAAATGCAGAATTTTTTTGACAAAAAATTACTCAAATGATAAATTATATTTGTTTTTGTAGCTGTCTAAAGGATGAAAGTAGCATATACAAAGCAACTGAATCAGAAAAAGAAATGGAATATTGGCGATGAGGAAAACAGAGAGATAAGAAAAGAATCTGATGATGATGATAATAATAATGCTACATCAACAGAGCACACAAAGAAAAGAAAGCAATTTCAATTAGACGAAGACATTTATAATCCTTCTTCGCTTATTGATGACGTCGAAGAAGAACTCAGTGAAATAGTAAGATTAGCATCTACATCTTTATATGAAGAACGGCAGCTACATAATAGGAGAAAGTGGTCTGTCGATGCTGGTTCAGAAAGTCAAATGGAACTGAGATTAAAGTCACTGGAGGATAGCAGCGATGAAGACGAAGAAGACACAAAAAGACTCAAAATCGTTCAATGCAGACAATAAGGTTGCACGAAAATTTGTGGTGGAAATACTTCGCCTAAATGCTTCTTTCGGCTTCATTCCACACTTGAAGGAATGAAAAACACAACAATTCAGAAAACACAGCCGATTATTCAATAACACTAGTTAAGGAAGAGATTGATACTTTAGCCAAGTCCGTGGCTCAATCCATACAGGAATTAATAAGCGGATTGGAAGAAATGAAATCATTTTTTAAAGAGAAACTTAAGAGGGTAAAGACTTTGAATGATGTATTACAAGAAAAGCAAAATTGTGAAACTCGAACCCCCCTCTAAGAAAGAAACGTTCTGCAACGACTGTCTCTGTCGTTGATGATCAGTTTGAAAGAACGCATATTTTGAGGGGGTTCAAAAAGTTTGCCAAGTGAAGACATCAGCATTAAAATATCTCAGAAACCCACAGAATCCAAAAGTAGCGATTGTAAAAAGTCAGAGGTGACATCAAGCTCTAGCGGCGGTTGTAAAGTACGATATTTCTAAGAATGCGATAGTTAAAAAATCCGATGGCAATATGAATAATAATACACAATCACAATGCGGATCCTCTTCAAATCAAAAGATTCCGACAGCAAACTGCAAATCCACTGAAGAAATTGCGAGCTGGATCAAAAGAATCTCATTTTTCTGGCAAATCGTACGGAAACGAAGGTATAATAAATGAAGGTTTTGCGATGGATGATGCCGATGGCAAAAAGGACAAAGATTCAAACCATTTTCCTTATTTTTAGATTTCACAATGTTAGACCAAATATGAGACACGACAACAGTTGCAGGGGAGAGCAAGGCAATCCACTGGTACTCCTAATTTTCCATCCACTAGAGTTCCTCGCCCATCTTTAAACAGAAGTAGCCAACCAACTATCCATCCTAATAACAGAATGAACGGACAGATGTTTCGTGAACGATCTGATTCTAACTTCTCCCATATTGGAGAAGGGGGAGATGTTCTTATTAGTCAAAGGCAATGCTCTGTCAGTACAGAAACCGATGGTACACAAACGGCAGATCGGCTTGGAAACTTTGATGCCAGGATAAGAACAGTCAGAGAATACATCCTCCTCTTGAAGAAGAAGCAAATGGTACTGGAGGAAATAATTCCAATGACAGCAAACAAAAGTCAAAGATATGTCTTCTAATATAGATATTGCCTTTTCCATTTCATCTTCAAGAAACCGATGAAAATCTACAAAAATAAGGGAAGAATCTGCAGTAAAAACTAAATCTTCTTCAGTAAGTAGGTATTCCACAGGTAGCAAGGTACCAAGTACTCCATTTACCTCAACAGGTACTCCAAAGGTACAGCAATTGAAAAGAGAAGAATTAAAATCTTCGAATGAAGTTGATTTGAAACCTGTTAAGAAATCTTCCTCTCTGAACCCATGCGCAGAATGTTTTAATCAACTATAAAACCCGTTGTTCAAGTTCAGAGTGTTGAACTACCGTCCCAATTCGAGAAAAGAAAGTAGATTATATGGATGCAAATGGGGATAAAAATATGGGAACCGAAACTGTTAATCTAGAAAATTCGACCGTAGGACAATCTGAAAATTTTATTCCACAAGTTGATGTGGCGTGGGACTATGAAATATTGAAGACGATATTTATTTGGAACACGATGACTCTATTCTTTATTCGAATTTGCAGAATGTTGATCCTGGAGAAAACGAAGCTATTTTGATTACTATGTCGGAAATAGAAGACCAAGACAATTTCGAGCGAGAAATATTCGCCGCAGAACAAGTTTTAATTGATCCAGTAGGCTACTCTTTCTCAACAAAATGGTTTCTAGGCACAATTAATGAATACGACATATCTCCAGATCTGAACAACCCTTCCCCAAACGCTTAGAACGGATGAATCTAAAAAAAGCAGTTCGAAATCTGTTATAAATATGGCAGAAGGTGACGGAGGGGTAGAAAATGAAGAAGTAAACCCACAGGGGGAATCCTGATTCAGGTGAAAAACAAGAAGAGTCTGGTTTTGAATTCTGCCTGTGGGGATTTTGTAGTGTCGGAAAATAATAATGTGGCTGAAAATCCGGAAAACATGGACAACAATTCAGAAAATCTGCAAGGTGCAGTCGATTTTCCAGCAATACCATTAAACAACTCTGTCAGTAATGAGTCTCAAAACAGAAGATTTGAAGAAGAGATAGAATTGAATTTTGCATGTTTTTCTGGAAGTGAATCTTCCGAAGTTGATTCAGTGATATATCTGAAGAGGAACTATCGGAAGAAAGCGAAGAACATGAAGACTGGATATTTCTTCTTGAACATTGCATCTTTCTATAAAAGGAATTTTAAGATATTTAATTTTAAAATTCAATAACTGTTTTTTATGTTAGCAAAATTCAGTCTTCAGTCAAATGCAGTTTATTGTGGAGCAGTGATATAAAGTTCAAATAGTTAAGCAAGTTTAATGTAGGCTAAGCATAATCAAAATTTTTTTTAAATGTTCTATTTTAAGCACATTAGAACTGAAGTGATCGGACTTATATAACATGATAGCACATGAGGAATACAAACTGATACATTATATTTGAGTCATATTGAAACACAGGCTAATTGGTGAGAAATATTTTAAATATTATAAGGTTGTTAAAATTTTATAAATTGTATGAATAAAAAACTGTATTTAGTTGAAAAAAAGTGTGATCTTCATTTTATAATACGTATTAACAAATGCATATAATTTTTATTTCTCAGTTTAGTAAAAATAGTAACTAGAATGTGAAGTTGTCATCATACAACTTAAACTATAGAATATATAATAAATATACAGACAATGATTTCCAAAAATGAAGAAAAAAAATCAGAAAAATAGGGACTGTGAAAATTTTAATTATTTTGAATTTAATGAAAGTTAACAAAAAAATACTGAAAAGAGTTTTTCTCAAATTAGAAACAAAGAAAAATGTCAGATTTATTTTCTGTCTAGAAAATTAAAAAATCGATAACATACCAAAATACGTAGTGTTTGATTTCAATATGCGATCCTTTTCAATTTGGAAAGTGAACAATATCACAATATCTATATAGGCATTACAGCGATTTTCTGTGCTCAAAAGGATAATATTTATTAATTCGGTCAGTAGCAAAGTCCATTGTTGTGTCAAAGCGTGTAAGTGCTACATTGCATCTGCCTTCTACAACCCAAACATTCTTAATTGAATTCAAATCTGGGAAGAACTCGGCAGAGGAATGATTACCTTTGCGAAGAAACTGAATAACTTGACCCACACCTTCCCAGATTTGAATTCAATTGAGCATGTTTGTGTTGTAGGCTGGGAGGCAATGTAACGAAGGCGATGCATAACGACCGTATATAATAGCCTGATAATAATGTCTGATGTATATATCTATGTTGAAACAGTGCCCCTTGAGACTGTGGCCATTATATAGGGTTGCTATGTATCTCCACCATTACATTGCATCTCCCTTTTACAATCAAACATGCTCAAATGGATTAAAATCTGGAAAAAGTGTTGCCCACTACTCTTATGATCAATAGTTTCTTCAAGAATATAATTATTTTCCCATCGACTTTTCTGGGATCTAGCATTATCATCTATTAGGAAGGAAGTGTCCAACTACAGCTGCATCAGAACCAACATTGGATAGATGATGCTTAGCTGTATATAACTATGTTGCAACAGTGCTCCTTGAGACCATAACCATTATATAAGGTAATTATGACCATTATTAGACATGTCCGTCCATACAAATACAATAGGCCTATCAGATCTTCCTCTTTCATGGATAATCCTTTTATTAAGGGTTCCTGGCCCCCGAAAAACCAATATTCTTCTTGAATCATTTTACAAACTTATCAATAAAGAATACAGATCTCCATTGGCTTACATTCCAGCTGATATGTCCAATTGAGCCTTACATTTCGATATTATGGGCCAGGAGTATACAGAATACTGGATGTTTTTACGTATAGAACTCCTTCATGAGAGTGGCTAGCGCTCTGGCGCTCAGTACCCCAGGTTTCGGGTTCGAGTCGCGGCGGTGCCATGGATGTTGTTAGTGGTTCAGAATCCCCCTTTAAACTAGGTCCCGGTCTGCTTAGCCTAACGTGCGCACAAGATGATCGTAAAAAGTGTCAAATGAAACCAAATCTTCATGAAATTTTCTGTGCATAATAGACCTGGACAGTGTCTGTTATAAGAGGAGATCTGAGAATAAGTTGGTGAAATGATTAGATATCTGCTTACTGTTAAATGAAAATTGTGTCTTTTTTTGTAGCATCTGCAGCTTTAATAATTCCTCGGCTGTTTCTTCTACAAGCGCATAGATTTCTTAGACATACATTCCACTGTCTAATAACAGAAAAGCTCGCATTCTTTTTACGTAGAGTTGATTCTGGCCATGGCCATTCTTTATTAGCCTAATGGCTTGCCATTCTAATTTTTAGATAAACGATATGAAGTACTTATAGGGTTTTTTGGAAACTTTACCACGCAGTTTCCACTTGAAAACGCTTGAAAGCATTTTCAGCCAAGTGTCTAATCACGCTAAATGACGGAAGATGCAGTAATTTGTATATCTTAATCTGAGTCAGGATCACAAGTGCTGCATTATTTTTATGAAATTTTACTTACTATTCACCATATAAAGCACAACTTTTAAGATATCTCCTTAATATTTGGACGCTAATATGTACATATGGTGCCTGATGGCTGAGTGACTAGTGTTCTTTTCGGGGGTCGAGTCTCGGCGGTACCATGGATGTTTGTAGTGTTTTGGAATCAAGAAACAGTAGGTCTTGATCTAATATGACTGGTTAGGGCTAACAACCCTACCCCGTAAAAACCATTTCATGTTTCGGAAACTGCCAGTGGGTAGACGGCCTTGACCCACCATGGGGCTGATATACGATTGAAGATGTATATATATAGAAAGCAACAACAAAATTATTTTTAAATTTTTCTTCAAAGATGAATGATTTATTTATGTTCTTTATTATTATTTATATAAATATTATTTATTTATAGATTATTCTTTGTTTAATATTTACAGTAAATTACGCATGCAATGAAAGTATAGGGTGGAAATTGCTTTATATTTTCCCTTAGTAATGTTATAATATCTGGCGCTCGGTTCCACAGGTTTCGGGTTCGAGTTCCGGATGTTTCTAGGGGTTCGGAATCCACTTTAAACCTAATTCCCTGTCTAATATGGCTGTAGAGCGTTGGACGTACGGCTGGTAACACTACCTCGTAAAAAGAAAAACATCTGCCTAGAAATCTGCCAGTAGGCAGACAGCCTTGGCCCACCATGGGGTTTTAACGCCAATGATGATAAACATTATATGAAGATAAAACAATTAAGAAATTTTGAATTTTATAAAAATTTTGACAGCTAAAACTAAAAATAGCGATGAACTTTTAATATTATAAAAAATAAGGTTTCCCTTTTGTAATGAATAAGTAGTGAATAAATATGTTGAAAATAACGCGTTATAAAATAAAAATACTTTGAACATTTATTTTCTGAAAATGTTCAAAACTTTGTAAGAAGTTGAACACAAGTAATATCTTATTGTTCATTTTTTTTTTTTCAAAATCTAAATAATTAACTTTGTTTACACCTTGTAAACAAACTAAGAATATTCGTGTTAATCAATTTTTCAGGTTTAGGAATTTTCAATACACATTTAAAAGATAGCAAAACATTGAAAAGAATAAATAATACAGAATCTCTTGAACGTTCAGAATAGTTTAGTAATGAGAATTTAGAAGAAATTGAAAAATGTAAACTACTGGAAAATATAATTATTACAGTATTTTGAAAAGTTTAAGATGGTATTTCTGCAATTTTTGAAATATTTAAAAGTGTAAAAAATTTTATATGAAATTATTTTTTTCATTTAAAATTAATATCTATAAAATTTGTTTTAAACTAATCATAAATGAATCTTTTTTAATGCATACACAAATTAAATACTATTATTGTAAAAGATCTACATTTTTTACTGCAGTATATTGAAAGTTCAAGACATTTAAAAGGAATAGATAATTTAAAAGGAATAGATATATATATATATATATAACAAAAAAGTGACGTAATGAAGGCATCAAATTTTAAAATTTAAACAATTAAATTGCTTTTTAAAATTTATTTCGAAAAAAATCAACATAACTTGTTTATTCCTGAGGGAAAATAATTATTTTTTTAAAAAACGAATCACATTATTATCACTTAAATTATTATTACACTTGCATTATTATCACTTACATCACTTTTGTTATATGTATATATATTTATAACAAAAGTGATGTTTTAGTGTAGTAGAGTTCTTAAAATTTAAATAATTAAATTGCATTTTTAAAATCTACATCGAAAAAAATCAACATAACTTGTTTATTCTTGAGTAAAATAAGTATTTTTTAAAAGAATAACATTATTATCACTTACATTATTATTACACTTACATTATTATCACTTGCAATATTATTACACTTACATTATTATCACTTACATCACTTTTGTTATATATATATATAAAAAAAATGATGTAATGAATGCGTCAGTTTTTAAAATTGAAATAATTAAATTGCTTTTTAAAACTTATTTAAAATAACTTGTTTATACTTGAGTAAAAATAATTATTTTTAAAAAATAAATAAAACACACATTATTGTCGATACAAAGGCATTTCCAGTTATTTTAAAATCACAAATTACAACACCCAATGCCTAGCAATTCTTTAAGAAGGGCTCTTTACGAATTCCATAAAAAAGAAAATGAACGAAAATGGAACACAAAAATCTCTAATTATTGAGAAAGAAATCTTTTTACGAAACATTTTTGGGATAAAAAAATTAAAAAAAGCCAAAGGCCTTTTTTCAGAGTGGGAAAAATGAGTTAAAATAAAAAAAAAATCAAAAGAAACTCCTCATTTGAACCTCAGCGCATTGGGTTTCTAGGCTGATGGTGAGTTGTGACCTTTGGCATTTTAGAAGCTCTCCGTACCATTTGCGAACGGGGGAGGCGTTCAACGCGTTCGGTTCACACCGGTTCACTTAGATAACGCGGCTGAAATGACTTCGGTTTCGTTTCTGCCGATTGCTTATTCGTTGCCCCGTTTTTCGGCGAGTAAATCAAATTTAAAAACCGGGATTGCGTTGGGTGATCTGAGATTTTGCACTGCAGCACTGCGCCTTTTTTCTATCAATAATATAGGAGATGAAAAAAAAAGAGATGGAGAAATGGTTTGGGACATGGGTTTTTTTTTCTGGTTATTTTGGGACGTGTTGGTAAATCCACACACATACACACGAAAAAAAAAAAAAAGATTCTTTCTATTTATTTTCAGTGATATTTTTCACATATTTTCTTCAAACCAAATGAACTTTTTTTTCGTAAAGATAGAAATTTAATTAATTATTTGTGTTTAATCTTGGATTATATATATATATTTATTTGTTCTAATGCAGCTGGCAAACTCTTAGACAATTGTCTTTGATGCCTTAGGGCAAGCACTGCACCGACGTTATTCATTTAGCACTACCCAGCAGGTACGTGTAGTCTGGTTAAATTTCAGAAAAATGATATATTGTATAAAACAATGCAAAGCAAATGCGTTTAGATACTGGTCTTAATAATAAAAGTAAAAAAAAAGTAATAATACATGTTATTACTAATACCTCTGGTGCAGAAAACTTACACCAGGTTCAAAAACGTCCATGGCTAAAGGGCTTCACTCTTAGAGAGGAATCACAAGGACTGAAGACTGACTAAATCTTAAAACAACGCTCGACGGTCATATGACCCACAATTTAAAGTGGATTCGAACCCCTACAAATATCCACGGCACTGCCGGGACTCGAACCTAAAACCTGTGACAAGGGCGCTGGACACTCGACCATTCAGGCCTCTGTCTACTATGACAACTACTACTACACAACACCGCATCACTGTGCCTAGAGCTGAGTTGCAAAACCTGTACTGATAATACAAGAAACCTGTACTAATAATACAAGAAACCTGTACTAATAATACAAGAAAAATGTACTAATAATACAAGAAACCTGTACTAATAATGCATTTCCACAACTTATAGAATTGCATTCATTTAAACAGCTGTTAACTGCGTTGGGTGATCTGAGATTTTGCAGTGGAGCACTGCGCCTTTTTTACCTTATCAATAATATAGGAGATGAAAGAGATATGGACATGTTTTTTTTTTTTATTCTGGGTATTTTGGGACGTGTTGGTAAATCCACACATCCATACATACACATAAAAAACTTTTACTTTATTATAAAACATATAATAAAACATATAATATATATTATTATTAAACTTTTTACTTTATATAAAACACTTTACTTTTTATTTTCGTTGACATTTTTTTTCACATAATTTTTTTTTAAAAATCAAGTGAAACAAAAATAATTTTTTTGTTAAAATAAAAATTTAATCTTTAATTACTTGTGTTGAATCTTTGATTATAGCTGTGTTTGTGGGGCCTGAATGGCTGAGTGGCTAGTATTATTTAAAAATATATTTTTTATTAATATGTAAAGAATGATGAATGACTAGTGCTTTTTGCCACTGGTTTCGGGTTCGAGTCCTGGTGGTGTCCTGGATCTTTATAGTGGTTCGCAATCCACTTTAAATCGTAGGTCCCGGTCTAACATGATCATAGAGCATTGGGGGAGGCGGTATTATTACTCCGTGTCCGTAATTTATTTTCAAGCTACACGCACCTCCTGGGCAGTGCTAAGTGAGTAACGTCGGTGCAGCGCTTGGCTTAAGGCATCCAAGACAATTGTCTAAGTGTTTGCCCGCTGCATTAGAAAAAAAAAATATTTGTGTTTGCATGCCGTTATTCTTTGGTAATTTGTGATACTTATTGTATAACACGGTGGTTAAATTTCCGAAAAATGATAAATTGTATAAAGCAAAACAAAACCAATGTATTTAGACAATGGGTTTGATAATAAAAGCAAAACTAATAATACATTTACAGTTTGGGGATGATGTTGATGAGCAGAAGTCTGATTGAACTCCGTGACGCGCTACGGTCCTATGAGACTGGGAACTAGGGTTTAAAGTGGTTTCCGAATCACTACAAACATCCATGGCACCGCCGGGATTTAAACCCGATACCTGAGGTACCGAGGGCCAGAGCGCTAGCCACTCGGCCATCAGACCGCATGCTATTTAATGAAGCTTTATTTTTTAATAAATAATATATTGCAAGAGTAGGTTATAAATATGCCACCTTTTGTAATTGCCAAATTTTTCGTTAAAAAACACTAAATTTAAGTTATTAATAATGATTTTTTTTTGGTGAATAACTGACTTTAATTATCTACAATTTTCTACAGAAATTAATAATTTTTCCAGTACTGTTTTAATAAAATTTCTTCTTCATTTTTTTCCCATATTAGTAGTTTTGTAATTTCTTTCAATAACATATAAAAAAAAAAAAAAAAAAAAAAAAATTTATTAAGTTTTAAACCTAAAAGTTTGATCATTTATATTTTTGTGCAACTTCTTTAATTATGAATCTTATTAGAAGGAAATCTTATAACACGGAATTGTCTTTGTATTAAATATCGCAGCCGTGTTTGATTTATATGGAATTCAGAATTTTTGTAGCAAATCGATATAATATTATAAAAAAAACAGTAACTACCGTAAATGACAATTTATATATTGTTATTACCTCTGGCTTTATTGGAACTCAATCCCTTCAAATTTGGCCACTTAAGAGTAGAAACAAAAAAGAATATAAAAACAAATCAAAATTATAAAAAGGGAAAAAACGAGACATTCTTAACAAAAATGACCAAAAGGCCTTAAAAACAGTTAAGAACAAATTAAATGTTTCATAAAAATTTACAAAGATAGAAGCACCATCATAAAAGTCCGTGTGATCATGACATGCTTTCTCTGGCCCTCCAGTAAAGAGTACACAAATCGCCATTCTGTTGTAAGTTAAGCATCCAGTCCCGAGCAAACAAGTTGATGAGTCTTATTAATTTTCTCTGTCCTACATAAAACGCATATATCAGATCAATCCTTATTTTGGCTAGATGTTCGGCCAGGTAGTCGTGTCCAGTAGTAAATCGAAAATTGGCAGAAAGCCTCTTTGTGAGTTTTCCCACTCAATTTTCCAGTCATCCTCGATTGTTTTCCAGACCTTTCTTTTGGTTTATATTATATACTTAATATTTTTTTTCGGTGAAATAAATTAAAATGAATTTAGATTTCTGTCATGCGCAAATAGGATGCTTTTCTAACGAGTTCCAAGGCGTCCACACAAAATGCATGAGAAGAAACTAAGTAAGACCATAAGTTATTTAAAACATATTAATTTTTTCACGCACCACGAAGAAATTTCAATTTCATTTCAAAAAATTTATTTAAAATAAGAACTCATTTGCCATGGGATTTTAATGATAGGTGTTTTCAAGTTTACGTGAAATTTTGCTAAGATTAACGATTTATCAATTTTTTAATCGATGGATAATGTGTACCTCTATACATACTTTCTTTATACATTGTAACATGGTAGTGTATAGTCTATTTTAAAAACTTTTATTTTAACTCATTTTTCATGAGATTTTAATGATGCATGTTTTCAAATTTACGTGAAATTTTGCTAAAATTTACGATCTGTCCATATCCGAGGAATAATGTGTACCTCTATACATTACATCGTAACAAGGTAGTGTGTAGTCTTTCTGCAGATTAATGATTTGATGCTTTTTTTGTTAGCTTTTTTGATACTATTTATATATTTTTCTTTTGTTTATTCTTTTAAAAATTATTAATGTTATATTTTATTTATTAATTTTTGTATTATTATACTGTATGTGAAAGTTTTGCGAATATTACTTATTCTTGTAAACCTTGTGTTATAATTGTGTGTTGGACGTGGAGATTGTATGTGGCTGAATAAAAAATAGAGGCCTGATGGCTCTTGGTGCCACAGATTTCAGATTCGAGTCCCGACGGTACCATGGATGTTTGTAGTGGTAAACCGTAAACCACATAAATCGTTGGTACCTGTCTACTATGACTACTACTTCCCCACACCACATCACTGTACCTAGAGCTGAGTTGCCCCTATACAGTTTGGAAATGATGTGGGTGAGAAGTCTGAGTATGCTCCGTGACGTTCTTGTGGCCTAATGGCCAATTGGCTGGCGCTCTGGGCCATGGTACCACAGGCTTCAGATTCGAATCCTGGCGGTGGCATGGATTTTTGTTAGTGATTCAGAATTCACATTAAACTGTAGGTCCCGGTCTAATTAGCCAGAAATGGGCACAAAATGACAGTAGAGCGGCAACCAAACCAAACCGTGATTCTCATACAGTCATATCAGATCGGGACCTACTGCTTAAAGTGGATTCAAACCACTACAAATATACATTGCACCGTCAAACTTCACCTCGCCGGGACTCGAACCCGAAACCTGGGGCGCGGACGCCAGAGGAGCTAGATACTCGGTCATTCAGGTCTCTGTCTACTATGACTATAAGAGCGTTGGGCGTGGGCTGACATTCCTACCCCTTAAAACGAAAACATCTCCTTTCTCGAAATCTTCCAGTAGGCACGAGCTCGGCTCACTATGGGTGATACTTGATACTCGTCTCACTACTTGTTGCATCCATGAAGAAAAAGAAGTATTGTATTTTAGTAATTAGGAAAAAGTATTGTATTATAGTATTGTATCTCTGTATTCCATTTTGAATTGTTCATTGCTCTTTAATGTAGAAAATTTGAGACTCGCAAATGTAATTGATTCAGATGACTATCACATGCGCATAAAACGGACATATTCATGAAGTTAGTTTTCACAAAATTCCATTTTAAAATGAAGAATTAAATTATTGATTTCTTACTTGGCATATTTGTAAAAATATGTTGTCCATGAAAGAAATTGAATTGGCGGTATGAATATTTAATTATTTTCCTGAATTCTCTGTGAGCCACGAGAATCTTATTGCGCACCACGAGAAATTTCCATTTCAAAAATTTATTTAAAACACACTTTTCCACGTGATACTGACTATGTGTATTTTTGAAATTTAAGTAAAATCTATGTTGCTAAGAATAACGAATTGCTTATATCCAATTACATACTTTGTATTTCCTTTTTCCAGCTGTCTGGCGTTTGAATGTAAACAGATGATTGTTTTAGTGTTTTCAAAATAGTATCTGTAATGTTTATAAAAGTTAATCTAACCATCACTTAACATTGTATATACACAAGTGACATAATAAGTGGTATATACAATAAGTGATAAAATATAACTACACATAACAAATTGAAATTCGTAAATGATTTCAGTTTTCTTTTTCTCAATATTTTATATTAATTTATTACTGAAATTTTAACTAAATTACGCAATAAGAATAGAGTATAGCTAATAAATTCTAATTAAACAGAATATAAAAAAACTAACAACAGAATGAGGATTTGTGTACTCTTTACTGGAGGGCCAGAAAAAACATATCCTGATCACATGGACTTTTATTATGGGGCTTCTAGCTTTTAAACTTTTATCCTTAGAACATTTAATTTTCTTTGAACTGTTTTTAAGGTCTTTTGGTCTTTTTGTTAAGAATGTCTGGCTTTTTCGCTTTGTAGTTTTGATTTGTTTTTATGTTCTTTTTTGTTTCTACGGTAAGTGGCCAAATTTGTATGGATTGAGTTCCAATAAAATTGTAAGAAACAAAAACAAGCTTATAAAATAATTGAAAAATTATGTTTGATAATAATTTCGTGGATATCAATTTTAGTAAATATCAAAAAAATTTTTCGTGTGATAGAAATGAAACTTTTGATATTGTTCATTTTAATTTTGGCAAGACTTTCCTATTTATTTATTAACCTATTGAAAAGTCAATAACCGTTTTTTAGAAGTGTATGTAATAGAGTAGTTATAAAATAGAGAGAGCTTCCTATTCTGAAGTAACAGAATGTTGTGGCCAACATCTCCTATAATTTTTGCATTAGATTTATCGCTACATTGCTGCTTCACTTATTTCCTCACTTATTTCCTCAGAAAAAAAAAAAACAGATATATATTTTGCTTTAAAAATATAAATATTTATATTATACATTAGAGAGTTTCTGCATACCGTATTTTTATAATGCGGTATTTTTTTTCTCCCTAGCACGCATGCTCATAGGAAACATTATTAGATACGCATGCGCAATTTCCTAGGAGCATGCGCGCTAGGGAGAAAATAAATACGGGTATTTTTATAATATGGTATTTTTACGGTACGGTATGCAAAAACTCTCTATTATCTATTATACTACTATATAACTAACTACCTCCCTGGCACTACATCCCATGTTGGGCCCAAGGCCAGATTTCGAGAGAGGAGGTGGTTTGTTTTTACAAGGTAGGGTTGTCAATCCTACGCTCTACAGTCATATTAGACCAGAGTCTAAGGTTTAAAGTGGATTCGAAGAACTGGAAACATCTTTGGCACCGTCGGGATTCGAGCCCAAAACCTATGCCACTAAACACCATTCACTCGACCATCAAGCCCTTTACTAATATGTACATATATTTATACAGAGATATAGATTTATATATGTTATTTATATAGAGATAAATTATACCGCTTAATTTATGGATTCTATCTATATTTAGAAAAATTAAATTTTCTTTTCTCTAGACATTAAATTTGTATTCGTTTTCAAAAATCGTTGTATAACAGGATATTTTCCCCCCCCTTTTCGCCAAAAAATTGTCAAACTACTATCGCATTTTTTAAATTACAAAACCTTGAAATACTTGCCAAAAATTAATTCTAATTGGGTAAAAATTGACTTCTGATCAATAGATGAGCATTATAACTAGTTCTTCTTCTTCAATGGCGCAACAGCCTCATGGTGGACCATCAATACAGACCTCACGTCTGTTTACTGACAGAATTTCGTGACAGGAGATGTTTTTCTTTTTTACGGGGTAGGGTTGTCATCTGTACGCCCAACGCTCTGCAGTCATATTAGACCGAGACACACAGCTTAAAGTGGATTCTGAACCACTACAAACATTCATGGCACAGCCGGGACTCGAACCCGAAAACTGTGGCACCGAGTATCAGGTAGACAGGTTCTGATTAAAAAAATATTTCAAATGTTGTTTTATTTAATTTTGAAGAAGAATATATAATTTTTGATGAAGATTCTTAAAATTAAAAAAAAAAAAAATTATGTTTTGGTTCTAGACTTTTCTAGTTAGATTTCAGGTATATTACTACAGCTGATAGTGATAAAAAATTTCTCTGAAAATGTTATAGTCTTACTCTTAATCTGAAAAAGAATTTATCCTCTAACTTCTGAAATCTAAAAAAATTTCGTGATATCAAAGGTTTAAAGCTATTATTTATTTATTTAATGTATAATTTATTTATTGTTTCCTTTCCCATTTTTCGAATTTAATGGTTTTATTTATTTTTAATTTATATATATATATATATATATATATATATATATATATATATATATATATATATTATTTGCTTGAAAAAAAGCAATTTGAGAAGAATATTATTATTTTACCAAAATCGTTTTTGTTTAAAAAAAAAAGTGAAAGCGGAAATTTTTATTCAAAAACTCTTTAAAGAATATTACAAAAATTCTATTAAAAAAAAAACTCTTTAAAGAATATTACAAAAATTCTATTAATATTAAAAAACTCTTTAATTAATATTACAAAAATTCTATTAAAAAAACTCTTTAAAGAATACTACAAAAATTATATTAAAAAACTCTTTAAAGAATATTACAAAAATTCTATTAAAAACAAGAGTATTACAAAAATTCTATTAAAAAAACTCTTTAAAAGAATACTACAAAATTCTATTAAAAACAAGAGTATTACAAAAATTCTATTAAAAAACAGACAGAAACCACCGAAATATTTTTTTAATATAAGATAAAAATTTCTTTTCATTACGTAATAGTATGAACACAGAAGAATTTTATAAATTTTAGAATATTTTGAATCTCGTTTAATTATTTAAGGTAAATCAGTAATAAATGAAGTTTCTTTAAGTTGTTGATAGTATCGACTGAACTTTTCTGTTAAATATTGCTAATTAACCAGAGGTATAATTGCAAGAATAAAAAAACTCTTTAAAGAATATTACAAAAATCTATTAAAAAACACTTTAAAGGATATTACAAAAATCTTATTAAAAAAAACTCTTTAAAAATATTACAAAAATTCTATTAAAAAACTCTAAAGAATATTACAAAAAATTCTATTAAAAAAATGATAGAAATGATCTAAATATTTTTTATGTAAGACAAAATTTCTTTTCACTGTGTAGTTGTCTGAGCACAAAAGAATTTTATAAATTTTAGAATATTTTAAATCTTGTTTCATTATTCAAGGTAAATCAGTAAAATGGAGTTTCTTTAAGTTGTTGATCGTATCGACATCATTTTTCTACAAAATATTTCTAATTAACCAGAGGTATAATTGCAAGAATAAAAACTCTTTGAAGAATATTACAAAAATTCTACTAAAAATACTCTTTAAAGAATATTACAAAAATTTTGTTAAAAAAACTCTTTAAAGAATATTACAAAAAATTCTATTAAAAAACTCTTTAAAGAATATTACAAAAATTCTATTAAAAAACTCTTTAAAAAGAATATTACAAAAATTCTATTAAAAAAATGATAGAAATGATCTAAATATGTTTTTTATGTAAGATAAAATTTCTTTTCACTGTGTAGTTGCCCGAGCACAAAAGAATTTTATAAATTTTAGAATATTTTAAATCTTGTTTCATTATTCAAGGTAAATCAGTAAGAAATGGAGTTTCTTTAAGTTGTTGATCGTATCGACATCACTTTTCTACAAAATATTTCTAATTAACCAGAGGTATAATTGCAAGAATAAAAACTCTTTGAAGAATATTACAAAAATTCTACTAAAAACACTCTTTAAAGAATATTTCAAAAATTCTGTTAAAAACTCTTTAAAGAATATTACAAAAATTCTATTAAAAAAACTGAAAAAGAAATTATCTAAATATTTCTTTTATGAAAGATAAAATTTCTTTTCACTGTGTGAAAAGAAATGTCTGAGCACAAAAGAATGTTATAAATTTTAGAATATTTTAAATCTTGTTTCATTATTCAAGGTAAATCAGTAAGAAATGGAGTTTCTTTAAGTTGTTGATCGTATCGACATCATTTTTTCTACAAAATATTTCTAATTAACCAGAGGTATAATTGCAAGAATAAAAACTCTTTGAAGAATATTACAAAAAAATTCTACTAAAAATACTCTTTAAAGAATATTACAAAAATTTTGTTAAAAAGTCTTTAAAGAATATTACAAAAATTCTATTAAAAAACTCTTTAAAGAATATTACAAAAATTCTATTAAAAAACTCTTTAAAGAATATTACAAAAATTCTATTAAAAAAAATGATAGAAATGATCTAAATATGTTTTTTATGTAAGATAAAATTTCTTTTCACTGTGTAGTTGCCCGAGCACAAAAGAATTTTATAAATTTTAGAATATTTTAAATCTTGTTTCATTATTCAAGGTAAATCAGTAAGAAATGGAGTTTCTTTAAGTTGTTGATCGTATCGACATCACTTTTCTACAAAATATTTCTAATTAACCAGAGGTATAATTGCAAGAATAAAAACTCTTTGAAGAATATTACAAAAATTCTACTAAAAACACTCTTTAAAGAATATTTCAAAAATTCTGTTAAAAAACTCTTTTTAAAGAATATTACAAAAATTCTATTAAAAAAACTGAAAGAAATTATCTAAATATTTCTTTTATGTAAGATAAAATTTCTTTTCACTGTGTGAAAAGAAATGTCTGAGCACAAAAGAATGTTATAAATTTTAGAATATTTTAAATCTTGTTTCATTATTCAAGGTAAATCAGTAAGAAATGGAGTTTCTTTAAGTTGTTGATTGTATCGACATCCTTTTTCTACAAAATATTTCTAATTAACCAGAGGTATAATTGCAAGAATAAAATCTCTTTGAAGAATATTACAAAAATTCTACTAAAAAAAAACTCTTTAAAGAAGAATATTACAAAAATTCTATTAAAAAAATGTTTAATGAATATAACAAAAATTCTATTAAAAAAACTTATATAAATGATCGAAATAAATTTTTTATACGAAAACATTTCTTTTCATTACACAGTTAGTTATCTGAACACAAAAATATTTTGTAAATTTCACAATTTAAATATCTCGTTTAATTATTCAAGGTAAATCAGTAATAAATCGAGTTTCTTTAAATGGTCGATTGTATCGGTAATATTTTTCTGTTAAATACTGCTAATTAACCAGAGGAATAATTGCAAGAATAAAAATTCTTTAAAGTGTATTACAAAAATTCTACTAAAAAAACTCTTTAAAGAATATTAGAAAAAGTATAAAAAAACCCTTTTTGTGAATATTACAAAAAGTCTATTAAAAATACGTACTAAAACAATCGAAATATTTTTTTTTATGTAAGATAAAATTTCTTTTCATTATATAATAGTCTAAGCACGGAAGAATTTTACAAATTTTAGAATATTTTAAATCTCGTTTAATTATTCAAGGTAAAACAGTAATAAATTGAGTTTCTTTAAATTGTTGATCGTATCGGCAACATTTTTCTACTAAATGCTACTAATTAACCAGAGGAATAACTGTAACTGTGTCAACAGAATTTGCTGTGTAATCTATTCGAAAAGAAAACTGACGGCGCTAACTCACAGTTTAAGGCGAGCGATTAGAAGAGCACGGCGCATGCGCACTTCTGTGGTGAACCCTACTTGATGGTTGGGTAGGGTGTGCGTGGAAAACGGAGGGGTAGCTTGTGAGGATCGGTTGGATGTAACATCCCCATCAGGGGTAAGTACACATGTCAATTCCTGTATTAACTTTGCCACCATGCTATGGAACGAAAAGAAGCATATTCTCATAAAAACATTCTTTTAAAGTTCCCATATGTTGGGATTTCGTTTGGTTACCCTTCGAGAAAAATGGACTCGATCGGGACGAATAGAGGATATTGGAGTTGGTAAAGTTTTCTTTCAGGTGGCCTTTAAATTTTGATAAACGCGTCATCTGTTTATTTGTTTTGAGAGGGGGAAGAGATGCATGACGACAGGGTCACGAGGTATTGATGAGTTTTCGAATAAATGACGACAGCTGGAAAAAAAATTGTTGAATGTTTGGATAAAGGCTTTTAGATTTATTTTAGGTAGTTTTGTTTATGTTTGAAGTATACAGATGGTGCGATGTTTTCATTTCGTGTGTTTGTTCGTTAATTTTTAAACTATTGAATTAGGTGAAGTATTTAATTTGACTATTTTTTGTAATATTTTTTTTTATTAGACAAAATTATAGTTTTTTTTTTTTTTTGATTATGAAAACAAAACGGAAAAAAAAAAGAAGAAAACTCGATGCTATGTGTAGCTCATTTGAATAGTTATCGTGCAGAAATGTTTCAATTTATTGAAATTTTTTAACATTTTTAAATACAAGATTTAGAGTTTTTCAATAAAATAGTTTTTAATAAAGGAATGTTTCATTTTCATTACTCAAGGATAGTATTTTTACTTGAAAAATAGTTAAATATAAAAGAAAAGAATATAAATGATTAGTATTTTTACTTTAAAAATAATTAAATATAAAGAAATTAATATAAATGATTAGTATTTTTACTTGAAAAATAGTTAAATATAATGAAATAAATATAAAAGATTAGTATATTTACTTGAAAAATATTTAAATATAATGAAATAAATATAAAAGATTAGTATATTTACTCTTGAAAAATATTTAAATATAATGAAATAAAATATAAAAGATTAGTATATTTATTTGAAAAATAAATAAAAATAGAGTAATGAAAATAAATATAAAAGATTAGTATATTTACTTTGAAAAATAGTTAAATATAGTGAAATAAATATAAAGATTGATATATTTACTTGAAAATAGTTAAATATAATGAAATAAATATAAAAGATTAGTATATTTACTTGAAAAATAGTTAAATATAATGAAATAAATATAAAAGATTAGTATATTTACTTGAAAAATAGTTAAATATAATGAAATAAATATAAAAAGATTAGTATATTTACTTGAAAAATAGTTAAATATAATGAAATAAATATAAAAGAATAGTATATTTATCTTGAAAATAGTTAAAATATAATGAAATAAATATAAAAGATTAGTATATTTACTTGAAAAATATTTAAATATGAAGAAATAAATATAAAAGATTAGTATTTTTACTTGAATGGCAGTTGAATATAAAGAAATGAATATAAAATGATGTTTTTGAAATTTTCTAAACACACTGCAAAACACAATTTTTGTTTAATGAATAAAAAAAATATTCAGAAAAAAATCCCAAAATAATGAACAAAAATGATCCTTAATATTATTAATTGTAAATTCTGTAGCATGGTGGTAATAAGCTTATTAGAATTAAATATAGTATGACTTTATGAATTGTTTAATAATCTTGATTTCTATCTAGCCATACAAATCATTGATAAACTGGTTAAATCTAAACATGTTTTTATAGGGTATTATATTAATAACTTATTAACCTTTCTATAATGATGTTTTTAGTTCATAAAACATGTTTTCACCTACAGTCAATATTATATTCAAAGTAATTAGTTCTTATTGTGCAATTTTGTTATTCTTATTCCATGAAATCTTTAAATATCTCAAGTTATTTTTAGCAATTGTTATTTTTATAGATTTTTTTAAGTTACGATGCGACTTAATATATTTTTTCATAAAACTTTTATGCCGTATTTTATTCACATGGTATTTTTAATACTAAATGACATGTTGAGGGTTTAAATAATTTTTACATTCAATAAACTAAAACTAATATAAACTTTCCAATTTATGGTTCTAACTTCTTCCGTAACTTCTTTGGATAAAGCTAAACTCAAACTGAGTAATATTAATTTATTGCGTTAAGTCTAGTAATTTAAAGCTTATTAACAATTATTTTTGTTTTTTTTTTACTGTATATAAGTAAATTATATGCTACAGGCAATTTTTAAATATGTAAATTATTGAGGTATCTGTATTTCTGTTTTCATTTTGGGCATAGTCATTTAAGCTTCCGTAAATCTTTATTAGATATTTTAATCTCACCTTACAAATAATATTTTGTTCTCAGCTTAAACTTGCAAATGAAATAATACAAGTGAACACCATTTAAAAGGTAATTTATTATTGTATGTTATCAAGTACAACAGCCTTTTTATTATTTTCAAAAACTAATGAAACTTTGTATGTATCTTATCATTTTATGTTCTTTAACTTTGAGATTATTTCTATATTATTAAATTAAGTCATTTTATTTGTTGCTTCTCGGTGTAAAAAGTTTTCCGTCTCATCATTAAATCTCTGTTTATTTATTTATTTTTTGTTGGCAAATTTTTCTGGTAAAATTATTGTTTTCTAATTGTAGATCAATATCCTCAAATGAATCCGTTATTTGCATTTACGTTTACAACTTTAACAAGAACTTATTTTAACACTAAAATAAATATAATTTAATATTTTTTAAATTAATGTAATTTATTCTATTAATGCAAAATTTAATAAAATTTAATTCTTAAATTTAGGGCACACTTATAGTATAATGAATGTCTTTTTGTCTTAAACAACGTGAAAGGAAATAAAACAAAGTAGGAAATAATCTCCGTGAAATTAAAAAGACGTTTCTAAGTTTTATAAATTATAAAAGTAACTTGAAGCTTTGTTGCTCCAAATATGTGTGAAATTTGTGTTAAACAACATCATTAATGCTTTTATTTTAACATTAAAATAAAACAATTTCACTCAAAATTATAGTGTAAATAAAAATTTTTAAATTTAAAATATCTTTTTAAAAATCTTTGAAAAGAATAAAAATATCTTTAAAAAAGCATCTTTATAGTATTTTTTAATATTTTTTGAAAACATAAATATTTAAAAATTACGATTTTGACGAAACCAAACTATCATTATATCTTCCAACCATAATTCCATCGGAAAACTTTGCTTAAAGATAGGTTCTAGTTTTTAAAGAAACCAAACTATCGTTAAAAAAAAAATTGAATTGAAAAATTTATTAAGTTCTTTTTTTTATCTTCTCATCGCAAAGTTAATTATTAGATGTTGAATTACTATTTCTATATTTTAAAATGAACCCAAGAAAGATATGGAGTTGAGTTCTTAAAAGAGAAATCTCGAGTTTTGCTATTTTAAAGGTGAGAATGTTTGAAATCCAGTGTTAAACAACATTAATACTATTATTTTTATCAATGAGATGAAAAAACAATTTCCACTTCAAAAAAATAGTGTTAATAAAAAATATTTTTGTATTAAAAATATCTTTAAAAAATCTTTGAAATAATAAAAGCGTCAGTTAAAAGTCTCTTATATTATCTTTAAAAACATAAATATTCAAAATTACGATTTTGACCTACCAAAAATATCATTATATCAAATCATGCAACCACAATCTAATGAAAAACTTTTGATTAAAAATATTCAAAGTTTTCATTGAAAATATTTTTTTAAGAAAACCAAATGATCAAGTTAAAAAATAGGATTAGAAAAATTTACTAAACTTTTTTAATCATTAGATCTGAATTCGTATGTTTAAAATGGCAATCTAATTTCGTATGTTTAAATGGAACTAAATATTTGGAGCAATTTTAAAAGAAATATTGAGTTTTGTTGTTTTAAAGGTAAGAATGTTTGAAATTAGTGATAAAAACAAATATTTTTTTTTCAAAAAATAAATGAAATTAATCTCTTATTTGAAAAATTATATAATGAAAAAAAAAAATGTTTTTCAACTGTAAGTATTTCAAAAAAAATATTAAAAAAATAATGGTTTATAATTATAATCAAGCATTTAATTAAAAATGTATATAAATCGAATACTTTTCTAAGCCATTATACAACTAAATCACGGTTCCAGTCCCTTTTCTGTTACTATAAAGTAGAAAACCAAACTATAGTGAAAATATACCATGGGGATTTTTTAAAAACTTACGACTTTTTTAATTAAAAGATCGTTATGACTCAAAAAATTAAAAACATCTTTTCTTTTTAATTTTTCACAAAAATGTTGATTACTGGGAGCCGAATTATTTATTTTCTGTACTTGACATTCAGTGTTAAAAAAAAAAAAAAATTTTGTTTCATAAAAAAATGAAAGCACTTCATTTAAAAAAATAAGAAGAAAAAAATTTATGTACAGTATTTTAAAGATAATATTTAAAAACAATAATGGTTTTCTTTATCAACCATAATCAATCATTTTTAATTTAAAATGTATATAAATCGAATACTTTTTGTGTGAGCCGTTATATAATTTAACTGGCAATCTCAGCTCTCTTTTCTTTTTTCATATGAAACCAAACGATAACGAAAATATTAATTTGACTTCAAAAACTCTTTAAATGATCGTTTAATTAAACGATCTCAAAAATTTTAAAAAAATTAGTTTTTAATTTCTCACTTGCTTTGTTGTTTGCCATATTCGAATTATTTATTTTCAAATGAAATTCAGTGTAAAGAAACAAAAATTTTTTTCATAAATACAATTAAAATAATTTCATTTCCAAAATTATAGTAAGGAAAAAACATGCCTCTGGTGCTCAAAAATAAATATTAAAAAAAAAAAAAAAAAAATAATATATAAGTATATAAAGTTTATATCAACCAAAATCAAGCATTTTTTAATTGAAAAATTTATATAAATAGAATATTTTTTTCCAAGACATTAGATAATATATATAATCTAACTAATAATCTCAGCCTTTTTCTGTTTCTTATGAAACCAAACGATAATGAAAATATTAATGTGACTTCAAAAACTTTACGAATCTTTTAATTAATTGGAACGATCGTTAAAAGTGACTTCAAAAAATTAAAAAATTGTTTTTAACTTCCGCTGCATACTTGATTACCAGATTGAATTCTTGCTTTTCTTCTATTTGAATGCAGTGTTAAAAATATATTTTTTCATAAATAAATGAAACATTTTCATTTTTGTAAAAAAATAAATTACAGTAAAAAAAAAAAAAAAAAAAAAGTTTGGTACAGTATTTCAAAAAGATAAATATTAAAATAAAATAATGGTTTTATATCCACCATAATCAAGCATGTTTAATTAAAAATATATAGAAACAGATCCATCACTTTTAGGTCATAAAATCTAAAACACAAATCCCAGCATTTTTCTGATTTTTATGAAACCAAACGATAATGGAAATATTAATGTGACTTCAAAAACTTTACGAATCTTTTTTTAGCATCAAAACGATAGTTAAAAATGTGACTCAAAAAAAAAAAAATTTAAAAATCTTTCTTTTAATTTCAAATTGTATTTGATTACTTCAAATCCTGAATTATTTATTTTTACTTGAAATTCAGTGTAAAACAAATTTTCATAAATAAAATGAAAATTTAATTTCCAAAAACAAAATTATAATAAGAAAAAAAAAATGTTTGGTACCGTATTTCAAAGATAAATATTTAAAAATAAGTGGCTTATATCAACCATAATCAAGCATTTTAATTAAAAATGTGTATAGAAATCGAATACTTTTCTAATCTAGTAATCTAAACACAATCCAAGCCTCTTCCAGTTTTTTTTATAGCAAACGATAATCTAGAAAATATTAACGTGACATCAAAATTCTACGGCTCTTTTAGTTAAACGATCATTAAAAGTGACCTAAAATTTTTAAAAAGAGTTTTGTTTTAATTGTTAATCGTAAGGTTTAGTTTAGCTAGATTTGAATTATTTATTTTCTGTACTTGAAATTCAGCGTTAAAACAAATATTTTTTTCATAAATAAATGAAAATAATTTCCATTTCCAAAAATTATAGCAAGAAAAATGGATGTACAGGATTTCAAAAAAGATAAGTATTAAAACAATTAATGGTTTATATCAACTAAAAATAAAGCATTTTTAATTAAAAAATTGTATCAGAAATCGAATACTTTTCTAAGAAAGCCATTATAAAACCTAAACACAATCCCAGCCTCTTTCTGTTTCTTAAGAAACCAAACGATAATGAAGAAAATATTAAGCGTGACTCTCAAAAAGCTTTACAGGATCTAATCAAACGATCGTTAAATGCGACTCCAAAAAAATTTCCTATGCGTTTTTAATTTTCTTTTCACTGCAAGTTGATTACTGGATTCGAATTATTTGCTTTTCTTATACTTAGAATATAATCCTAAAAGCAGTTAAGGGATGTAAAAGCAAAAAAGTAGCGTTCAGCAGAAAACAGTTCTGTTGTTTCTTTTGCATTGCAACGCTAGCTAGAGGGAAAAGGCCGTATTCTGCAGGTGTGACGTCACGTGGATATTGATCACTCACCTACGCCATCGTTATTATCAATCAACCGGCGATATTGACAAGTGCGTGTATCTGTGGTTCGGGACCGCACGGCGGCGTCCTCGCCAGACCCCGGATTGTCAGTCAGTCCTCTCGCCAACCCCCTTTTCTTCCTCGATCCGTTCCGCCTTTCTATGCCGGATAACATGAGGAGTCGGTAGAAATGGCGCTGCGTCGTTTTTCCGTATGTGTTATGATATTGTGGTACGATCTCTTTACTCCCGGTCTTGGCCAACGTCTCGATAGTTTTTTGATCTCTTTTTTTATATATGCGTTTCTTGAAATAAAGGTGTCAAAAAAATAATAAATAAAGATGTTTTAAATGTTCGCTAATACAGGAAAGTAGAATTTATTATCCAGATGATGTTTGGAAATAAGAAAAATGATTATAAAAATAGACGAAGTTTGGTCATCTGTCATATGATCTCATGTCATTAGGTAAAAAAATCAGTAAAATGACAAATGAAACAATTATAGTGTGGATTTAAAGAATTTCTGCATACTGTTGTCATTTTATAGGAGTCTTTTTATACAGTGCGGGTTAAAATTATGAATAATATATAGTTTATAATTTCCATTAGAGTAAGTATATATTTTATTACAATTTTAGTTCGTGATACAATTTTAAATGTTACGTGAGTATTTATTCACAAATATTTGGATTAAGGATACAATCTTCCTTAATACATATATTCAAGATGTCATCTCTGAAATTCCTATACATCTCGTAAAAGCCAGTGGTGCAAAAATTTAGAGTTACTAGTAATCCCTTGGAAACGCTGAATCTACCTTTGTAGTTGCAAGGGAGTAAGGAGTTAGAGTTCAACAACAGTTTCAGCTAAGACAAAAATGACTTAGGGAAAAAAGCAACATTTCAGCTAAGACAAAGAATTTGTTATTTTTCCAACAACTGGTATTTTTTAAAAATTGCATTCCATTAATCGAAATAGAGTTTTAATAGTAAAAATAAAAAAGATATGTGTCTCTTAGAGAGAGGTTCAACAGATATCCTAAAGCAAAGAAGAAAAAAATGGAAATAACAATAATCTTTTAATTGTTCATCACTAATCCAATACAAAATCAGCTACCAACTGATATCTAAAAAGTGAGATTCACAATGACTTATTTATCACGACAACTTTATCTTTACTATGAGTATGAAATGCAAATCACAACTCTTATATCACTTAAAGATTGCTGAAGTCGTGAACACACAAAAGACGCGAATCTCATTGTCAGGCGCTCTCAAAAGAGAGCTGTTGATGTTACATCATCATTTTCAGTTATCTGTGCAATCTTGCATATATGTAAGCAAATTTATAAAATTATTTCTCACGTATTTCATCCACCAGTTTGATTTGGCAATATTTGTTTTCAGAGAAAAGATATTATTCCATTAATTTTGGCGGCGATAAAAATTTACTTGGCAGCTGAAAATTTTAGTCGCTATGTCGGTTGCCCCTGTAATTACATCATCATGCCCTGAGAGACAAATACAATCATAATCCACCTTTTCTTGAAAGTTACTACATATAGAAAATAATAATAAAAAAACAGACATAAATACAATCAACTCGTTACATTTCTAGCAATACCATAGACCAAAAGCGCGATTAAGCCACTGAAAGAGTAAATTATTAAAGATTTCATTTCTTTTAAATCTGCAATTTCTCCTTCTCTCTCAACAAAAGACAGGTGGAAAAATATTTTGCATACACCTGTTAGATTTCAAAAATGCCGTGCAGCTGTTGTCTTTATGCTGTAAGTGCATGTTCAGAGCTTCTTGCTATCATTGAATTCTTGGTAGCAGGTATCCAAAGTCTTAATTAATGTTCCACTAATAACAGTGAGGTCTTTCTAAGATTCACCCTATATCGTGTCTCTGCTATAAAGAACTATCATCCTCAATGGATATAGTATTTGGGTCATTCTTCTTTTTATATATATACAGAAAATTAAAAAACAACAGAAAATGCGACCAACTCGTTACAGCATTTACAATCTGTTATCTCAGACCTTGTGGCTCTTGTTAGCAAGAGGTACTTTCTTACAGAGCACAATAAATTTGTGTTGTAGATTTCACTTCTTTTAAATCGGCAATTCTCTCTCCCCCCACCTCAAAAAAATGATGCAAATTATTTTGCATGCACTTGTTGTGTTTTAAATGTAAGGGCATATTATCTATGCCAGGGCTTACCTGAGTCTACTGAGCCAAATGAATTATGTAGCAGATTCCAACATATTTATAGGTTGCTTACTGAGTTCTTGCTGCACTTCACTCACAAAGTCACTAAAGAACTTTCTCCTGCATGTAAGTAGTATTTGGAATTATTCTTCCTTTTTTTCTCCCTCGAATTCACCTGAAGGGAATTCCAGTTTACTGATTTATAATATGTATATTACTCCATAGTTTTAAATGGAGGTTCAGCCTGGCGCTACTATGGCTTCACTTGTCATTGAACTACATAGCAAGATCCAACATAACTATAGGTAATGCTCTAGTCTCTGCCGCAATTTCACCCATTTTGTGTTTCTTCTATAAATACCCATATTGTGATTCTCCTATAAATACTCATATTGTGTCCATCCTATAAATATCCATATTTCTCTCCTATAAATATTCATATTTATTGTCTCTGCTAAAAATACCCATATTCATCTGTGGGTAGTATTTGAGGATTATTATTTTCTCCACGAACTCAACTGAAGGGCTTTCGGTTTACTTATTTTTAATAAAAATATTATCTGTTAGTTTTCAAATGTTGAGCGTATTATTCTATGCCAGGCGTTCCTGAGGGGTTGCTTGCCACTGAATTTTGTAGAAGATTTAACATATCTATAGGTAGTACCAATTGAATCTTACTACACTTCACCATATTGTGTCTCTACTATAAATACCGATATTAAAGTCTCTTGCCCTATGGGTAGTTTTGGGGGATTATTATTCGTCTTTTCTCCCTCGAACTCAACTGGAAGGGCCTTTCGGTTTACTGATTTATAACTGTTAGTTTCAAATGCCAGACATATTATTTTGTACTACTTTGAGGCTACTTGTGCTGAATTATTTAGCAAATTCAACATATCTACAAGCAATACCATTGTGTCCTGTTACATTCCACCTAATTTTTGCATCTTTACTATAAATACTCATATTGTGTCTCGCCTCTATGGATGGATTATTATTTACTCTTTATAGATGTATTTTTACTTTCTCTCTCTCTCAGAATATTATTTCTCCTTTTATTTTCTCGTCAGGCTCAACTGTAGGGATTTTCCAGTTTACTGATTTATAATACATATTGCCTGTTAAGTTTTTCCAATGAAGACATATTACTTTATACTACTTGAGGATACTTGTCATTGAATTATGTAGCAGATTCAACATGTGTATAAGCAATACCATTGAGTCCTGCTACATTCCTTCACCACTTTGTGTCTCTACTATAGATACCCATATTGTATCTCTCCTCTATGGGTAGTATTTGAGGATTCATTGTTATTCTACTTTTTGATTGATTTATAATATATTATTATTATTATATGCCTCAAAGTATTATTCAAATGTCAGACATATTAATACTTTATACTACTTTTGAGATACTTGTCGTATTGAATTATGTAGCAGATTCAACATGTCTATAAGCAATACTATTGAATCCTGTTATACTTCACCCATATTGTGTCTCACCTGCTTGGAGGATTTTATTCTCCTTTTTTCTTTCTCCTCTCTAATTCAGTTGAAGAGGTTTTTTCGCGTGCTGATTTATAATAGATATTCCTCAAAGATTTACATGAGATCTCATTTTTGTCTTGAATTGAGTATTCTTGATTCCATATTTTCAACAGTCCGCTTTATTCCATAAAGCAAATTCAAATAAATAATTTTTTTCACTAGAAAGAAAGAATATGCAACTGTCAATAAAAAATACATCAAAAATGATATTCATTTTATAACTGTGATTAAATAAGAAAGTTTCTCAGGAGAAAAGCAGGTTCT
>BPLR01021292.1:0-43101 GCA_021605095.1 Caerostris extrusa | reverse complement strand
TGGGAAAAAGGATAAGTGTGTGTTATATTAAAAATGAAAAGGCACTGAGTTTTTCTTTCCAATACTAATGAATAAGAAAATTGTGTGGTTCTTAGTTCTCAAAAGGATAATTTTGTTAGAGATTACCCTTATCTAAAATTTAAAGTAGGTAATAAAGTACTTAGCTATAAATATTTTTTTCATATAAAAATAATATAAAAATATAAACATGGCTTATAATGGGTGGAATTATTTTTTTGAATCTATTCATTAAGCACACAAACTGAACGAAGTACAATGCTTCAGTTACGTATTGCTTAATGAATAGATTCAAAAAAAATAATTCCACCCATTATAAGCCATGTTTATATTTTTATATTATTTTTATATGAAAAAAATATTTATAATAAATTACTTTTTATTACCTACTTAAATTTTAGATAAGGGTAATCTCTGAACAAAATTATCCTTTTTGTAATTAGAACCACAATTTACATTCTTATTCATTAGTATTGAAAGAAAACTCAGTGCCTTTTCATTTTAATATAGCACACTTATCCTTTTCCCAATTTTTAAATGAGCAGTTTAATATCTTTTAAACAGTCAAAATAGCTGTAATTTCATTTCTTTTTGATAAATCAGGAAAATCATAATTTATTCAATTTCGTCGAATTTTCACGCATCGTAACATCCAAATTACATCCTTCTTACAAAAAAAGTTTTTTCTGATTAGAAGAAACACAAATGAAATATTTTTATACTTGGACTTAAATAAGCCACAAGATAAACCCGGAGCAGAAACAATTAAAAATTCCCATACGCAAGAAAAGCTTTGTCCTAAGACGAGTCGATAAATAATGTATTTAGCTTAGCGCGACAACGAGCAAAAAAATTCACAAAAGGAAAAAAAAATATTAATGTCCAGTTAATTAAAAGCAAACACATCTTTCTAATGAGATTAGAATTTAATTTCCCATTGTGTTTTAGAGAACATTAAGGGGGCTATTTCTCCCCGTTCTTCGGAAAAAGTTCTTTTTCGTTTTTCCCAGAAAACTTATTAGGCGCCTGCTATCTGATTTAATCAGGTGAAAAGATTAATGCGAGAGAAAATTAAGGATAAAGAAAAAGGTATTATAATATTAACTTTCTGCATAATGCAATTACGATCTTAAGATAATTGAAGTGGTATTCTGGTGTTTTCTTCGATTCAAGTCGGAATTTATAGAGCTGAACTATTTCTATTGTTGAGATAACTTAAAATACACGTTCGAAATAAAAAAACTGTTTATAGTCTATACTCGTACATAAAAATGGCTTTGTCTGATGCAATATACAGTGGAAATAAATTTCATTAAAACATGAGAATTATCTTAACAAATATTATTGCATTTGCATTGAACGCATACCATTTGTTTGTCCTATTAATCTAATATTTATGATTATAAAAGAGAATTAATTTGATCTCACGGTTTAAAGAAACAGTCTTTAAATATTCTGGTAATCGACAAAGTCTGTTTATGAGTGTTAAGCATTCACAGACGAACTGTATCGATCGTATATATGAAAAAAAAAAAATTAATATTCTTTTGTTAAGCAAATGATTGCAAATTGAATTCAACAATTATAAAGATGATTAAATATAAATGAACTAAATATATATAAAAAATGGAAATATAATAATGCTATATTATAATAATAAATACAAAAAAAAGGAAGTTCATTCCAGTCATTAACATTAAATGCTTATCTTGATGAATGAATGTTAATATCTAAGATGAGCTTGCTTTTACCTTTTTTATTTTTACATGGAATGTTAAAATCTAGTTCTGTTGATGCTATTTATATCTGTTTGAAAGATGTATGATTGCAATATTTCTTTATATAAAAAACCATAATTCTAAACTTCAAAATGTAAAGGATATTATTTATATTATTTTGAAATATCTTACACTTGTATATTGCATTAGATGAAGCGACTTTTAAGTATGACAATGCTTAAAAGTAAAATTAAAAACGATTTTTATAAAGCACAAAATGGATACAGACCATGCACATGGTCTTGATTAGATTATAAAAATAAATGTTTTTACTGTGATTAGGATTATACAGTAAAAACATTTATGCTATCGTTATGCCTGCGAGTATCCATGGTAGATTCCATTAAGGAAGCTAAAAATTACTGAATTTCAAAGCAAATTATCATTCAATTATATATATTTCTTTTTTGATACCTAAAACATGACAAATTATATTACAAAATATAATAAACGAACAATTGTGGAATTCGAGTAGATTGGATGATATACCCTAGGTGTCCTTGTGAAACAATCTGAATACTTTATAGATTTAAAGTAGCATTCGAATAAGGAAGTAAAAAATAACATCTGTTACATCTTACCATGACAGTTGTGCAAATCATGCAGCATTTTTTAATAAATCAAGCTGTTAATCCCTTTTTTTTTTTTACTCTTGAAGAAAATTATTAAAACTGAAATTCAGTTATTAGAACTCTATTGTAAAAAAAAAAAACCTTTCAAAGGGAATATTTAAAGAAGTATATAGCAAAATATCACAACTGTTATGCAATACAGTACATGCTCCTTATCAATCACTAAAAAAAAAAAAAATCAGCTATATATTGAACTCAGAAAAAAAAAATTTGAAACACCATATTACTAAAGAATAACAATAGGAGAAGTAATATAAGGACCAGAGTAAATGATGAAAAAATCCATTTGGCAAGCATTGGGGTAAAATATCTCATATTATATCAAATAACTGTACCTTAGGTGTGAAATAACTTGTTTTATAATTACTTCATTTGCTACAATAAAAGAATAATTTAGAATACCTGTTTTATTAGTCCTACATTAACTGAGCAGAGCGATATTAATTTAATATTGGATTTTTTTTTTGTCGCTCTACGGTCATCTTGTGCATACGAGGGGGCAACGGCAACGGACATTTCTTCAAGGAGTGCCTCTGCAACAAGACTGTCACTAAAACTCCATATCATCAGTTAAAATTAAGGAATTAAAATATAAGTCATCAATAAAAGTTAAATTTAACAAGACGGGGACCTACAGTTTAACGTAAATTCCGAACCTTTCATAAACATCCATACCACCGCCAGAATTCGAACTTGAAGCCTGTGGTACCAAAGGGCAGAACGCTAGCCAATTGGTCATAAGGCCGCTCATTTAATATTTAAGAATGACATGAATGACTATATTGCTATAATAATTCTGTCTTGATATTCTAGAATTACTTTGAGAATTATTTACAGCAGCTGGAATTCTTATCGTTTTTGTCTCGTTTCAACCAATCCTTTAATTCCGTTTCAGCAAGTTATTTATTTTAAAAATACTTGAATTTTTTGTCGGTGTACTTTTTCTTTCAGTTTTGGAAAATTAAATCATTTTTTAAAATTGTATTCACCAATTATATCTATTTTAAAACTTATCAGTACCACTTAAGACAGTATGAATCAGCTAAATGGAATGAAACGAAGCTAAAAAAGACGCAGTAGCTAGAATCAGGGTTACCAGATTGATTAAAATCAACCTGGTAAACAAGATATAAAAATATCAGTTGTTATCAATACCAAATTTGATGTAAAATTATTAAGTTGATACATAAATTATAAGTACTGTAGAACACGCAACATAGGCTTCAGTGTACGTTTAGTCCAAACTATTTTGTTCTAATAAAATTTTAACAATTTAGTCCTTGTTAAAATTTTATTAGAACAAAAATAGTTTGGATTTTGTTTTCGATTATAATAACTGTTATATGTATATATTTCTTTAATAAGATTCAAAAAACTCTAGATTATTTGTAACTTTCAAAACAATAATTAAGCCTTCAAAGCAAAACTCTCGGGAAAAAAAACAGCTTTGACAGTTGCAGATAAACATGTACAAATCTCAAGTTTACAAGTCCTTTCAGGCTTAAATATCAGCCAATCGATTTAAATAATATGTACCAGCATTGACAGTTCTGATTGCAGATACACATGCACAAAATCTCAAGTTTACAAGTCATTTTAAGCTTAAAAATTAGCAAATACAGGTAAGTAATAGGCATCATATCTGATTCATACATCGATAATTTTTGTAATTATGAGTAATAAAAAATTAAAAAGCACTGAAGGGTTGTCAGAAGTAATATCCCATATCACCAATACACGACAAATAAACAAAAAAAAAAAAAGTCCTCCAGAAAGAAAAAGAGGGGAGAAAACAGCTAATGTCATCATTTTAGATTCATGTATTCCTGTGTCTTCGATCGGCAGTGGAGTTCATTTGCATACAAACCCAGGCTCTAAGCTATCCCTCGCACAAACTGAAGAGAAAAAGATGTAGCGCCATGCCACTCGTGCAAAAACGATGGCATAAATAGAAAATATTGATAGGCACTAAATTCCGAGGAAATGGGAATATGCATAAGATGTGTATTGATCGCTGCTTTTCAGGAGGCATTTATTTTACCTTTCGAAATCCTCCCCGAGGGCATGTTACCAAATTCTCAAGGTAAGGAGCATTCTTGAATATGCGAAAAGAATGGATCTTTCACGTGGCAGCATTCGATCTGTTACTGTCGTGTATACATATGAAGATGGAACATACCTCACGGCAGATAAAATTTTTCATTAATTTCAATATATTGCTGAAATAAAAAATGGTAATTAGGGAATATATATGTATATATATATATATATATATATATATTTAATAATATGGAAGAAAAATTAATATTTATGGAAATAAGCAATTTAAGTATTATTTGAAAAAGTTTAAAAATAATAACATATTAAAAGTTTTTTAAGGAAATTTTAAATTAAAGAAAAAAATTATTTTATTGGGGATTCATTATAAATAATACGCATGAGATATAAACAGTAGAGAGTTCCCAATATTTGAAAATAAGATAAGAAAATAAAAATGACTTTTACAAAAATCGCATTAAAACTAATGATCAAAAAAGAAAACAAACCGAAAGCATTATTAAACGGGTAAAATCTGAAGAAAGTGCATCGAGGGAATTTTGAAGGACGCCGGCTATTTGTTTTAATGATTAACCAGGAAATGAGTAGCTAATAATAAAACGTGAGTTATTCGTCTTAATGTTTTGCGGAAATGTGCCACCACTCACCCCGAAAGCAGAAAGGATCCAAATCGTTCGAGATTTAATGAAGTTTGGAAATACTAAAAACATCATTAATGACAATATTGTTAAATACATAGGAAGCGTTTTAAAAAAATTCCTTAAAAGAAATACTGTGCTCTTCAAATACTCTTATCAACCAAACTTTAATTTTATTTTATTGTAAAAAATTTAAAAAAATACTTAAAACACCATTTTTAAAATTATAACACCCAACAATTAACTGAAGTTCTGTAATAACGATCTGGTTTTTAAAGCAGCACGTAAAAAATATAACGGTGCAAATTATGCTGTAAATGTAAAAGATAAGAATATCAATGAAAGTCGGGGCTGCAAAGACTTTTACACCAACCCCTACCAAGGACTACGTAAGCCTCCAGCCGGTTAAAAAGGTGAGAGTGGAAAAATAATAATAGTGCTGTCGCTTGTGCAGCTGGATTGAGACACAGGTTTGAAAACTCACCGCTTTATTTACACATGCACAAACAGCACACACGCACGATTAAAACATAAATATGTTAATAATATGTTAAATATTGTAACATATAGACGAACTGTTACACAGTGTTGCGTTGGATACATTTCCTCGCGGGATGAGAAATTACAAACTAAACGTTTCTCAGCGGAAACGTCGGTTTGCGCCTGTAGTTCCTCTCGTGTGAGAGTCTCGAGGACTACTGACCATTTCTCCTGAATGCTATAGTGGGCTCTTGTGATGCGTAGGAGACGGCACGGTTACATAATAATAAAAACATTTTCAAATGCCAAATTACAGGAGCAATGAATTGCAATACAGTAAAGAACATTTTGCTAAGGAACTGCATAACTAACATAAGCGAAATGAAAAATACACAATAAGGGGACGCAAACAGTTAGTGATCGAGTACGCTCGCTGTAATTTAAAGGGAGCTCAGCATAACAAGTAATATAAAAACAAATTTTTTAAGTCAATTCCTTCTTTTTCACTCTATTGCAGAAAGTCCTTTATAAATAATTTCCATTCATTTTTTAAGTATATCTGGCGCCATCTATTGGTAGATGCATGCAACTTAAATCTAAAAAAAAAACTAAAATTAATTAATTAAATTGAATTAATGGATTAATATTTGAAAAACTGCATTAACATCCAGTGTCATCCACTATAAGTTAAAAAAAATGTATTTGAACTTGAATGGATGAATAAAATGTATTTTATGAACGATTAAAAATTTGAAGAAGATATATATATATATAGAGAGTGTGAGCTAATAGAAGGAATTTAAAAAAGAAGACATCCACTTCTTGATGTTTTCATTAACGCTAACTTAACATTTCGCTTATCAGGCAGTATGCTGCATTTTCCCCACTCTGCTACCTTCAACACTTTTTTTAATCATTTGGTTTGAGTGACCCACTCCAGAGATAGAGTGGTCAGTCAAGCTTTCACCGTCTTGACATGCACTGGGACGTTTCTTTCGAGTCCTCCCGGACAGGAATCACACTCTTTAAATCTCCAATTCCTCATTTTTTAAATTTATTTCATCGGAATTTGAAGTTTTTATTCATTTGTGTGCTGAATCCACTTGGCATTCAACCAACTTTTGCAGCTGCCTTTACTTGCTATGCACACGCTATACACACATAAGACTGAATTTCCGAAAACGAAAAGAAGGGGAAAAAGAGAGAAAATGAAAGAGGTTCAAATACAACCAGTTTGTATATCAAAATTTCCGACATAGCATCCGTTGTGCATTGAATTTTCATGTACTCCCCAAGTCAGTCCCAACAAAACAGTTATAAAAATATATATTTAAAAAAATGCAAAATAAATTGATTCAAGATGCGAAATATACATGAGCTGCTGTCGAAAGCTAAAATCATTAACCATAAACATGTGATAAAAAAAATTGCAAGAACAGCAATCATAAAAATAACTACCTTTTTTTTTTATTTAGCTAGTGCCCAATCCCCGTTCCAGCAAACCAAGTAAGTAAGTGTCTTGTATCGGCAAGAAAGCTTATAAAATGCCATCTTGGATCAACATTTAAATAAGATTTTATTCTACTATTAAGAACAATAAAAAAAAAGTATCTTTGTGATTAAAACGTACAATTTTCTTTCGCTTGTTTTAAAACTATTCTATACTACTTTGCCACTTGTTAATTTAATACTGTTATTTTTATACGATCTACATTTGTTATAAATGAATTTAAAGTACAAAGATATCTTTTGACTGCAAATACTATGTTTTTAAAATTGTAAAAAATATTTTACAATTTGTTTATAGATATACGAGTTCAATAAAAGTCATTGAACGTATTTCATTAATTTTCTATATCTAATGGTAAACAGTGTAACTCATAAAATTACGGTAAAGAATCAGGAGTCGGACGTTGGCATAAAAAAATTGATAGGAGGCGGGCATACTTTAACTGTCTCTCAACGCCTAGTATGGATGCAAATAAGCTAATGTTATCAGTTCTTATTGTTTCAAAACATATGGGACGTTACAGAGATATATCTAAATGTTTGTATTACTATAATCCCTATAAAATAAAAGTAGCACAAAATCAAGAGAATGGAAGCAGAATAATTAACAATTGCTTATAGGCTATATATGCTTATATATATACAATTAAAGTATATATGTTTACCTATTATGCAATTTTATTAAGGTTACAAAATATGAAAGAAACCAGCTATTACGAACTTATCAAATGAACTATTATGATATCAGTTTTAAATTTCTTTTTTATCCCGATTCAAAAGAATTTATAATGAAATGGATCGACAGAACAAAAACATTTGTCACATTTAAAGTATAATAATTATTAAGTATCACAGATAATCAAAATGAAAAGTCAAATAAACAAATATAAATTTTTCAAATTGTCTAAGATGTATATTTCACGACACATAGCAAAAATAATGAAATCCCTTTTTATTCCATAAAATGTATCCTCGTCAGCTTCATAATTAGAACAAGAATATCACCAGAAGATATTCAATATTCAAACATTTTCTCGCACCTCCAAAGCCGGGAAAGAACAATTCTTAAGGGCGGCAGCAGAATATTCGCGACAAGTCTTTTTCGCTGAAATGCTGTTTATACAGCAGTGGCACCGTAGGGAATATCTGTCCAGGATAACGACAGGGCGTATGGGAAGCTAATTTGCTCACGCCCCTAGAAAATATCGCCCAGACGTACACACATATCCAAGAGACTCTGCGAAGGGAAAGGGGAGGGGAGAGGAAAGTTTACTGAGAGCGCCGAACATGTCCGCTTTTAATGAGGAAATGAAAAGCACGGAAATTGGATAACGGAGGAAGTTCCCTTCGAAAGGGATTGAAACGCTGCGGATTTTTAGAGACAGAAGGGGAAAAAAGATAATGGAGAAAAGATGACTCTGTTCCTCGGAATACTTTATGCGTCGAGCGAAACTGAAAGCCGCATTCAGCTGAATGTGCGGTTCTGGAAAGAATTCTGTATTTCCTTTATTTTATTATTAATCCAGTTTTATACGCGAAGAGTTTTATATAATAATACGAAAGACAAATTTTTTTAAAAAAGTAAAACTTCAATATTATTAAATTGACTAAATAATTCTGAACAACCTTTATAGTGCTGTTGACCATCGGTGGGCCTTCGCGTATGCCACGAACAGCCCACTGCCTGATGGACATTGCCTTCCGGAGGACTTTTAGGGCTAATTATTGAAAAAATTATTGAAAACACGAAAATTATTGAAAACAATGTATAAATGTAGATAGAAAGAGTCATTTATTTTTACTAAAAACATAACGATATTTGAATATACGAATTAAATTAAGCAGCTTTTTTTTTTGCCTATTTAAAGTCCATTTTATGAAACATCTAATAAATAAAATAATTCGAGAATAAAGCCTTACCAGTAAATTAAACTTTCTGTAACGCCACACTTATTATAAATTATCATGCATTTTTTAAAAAGATTGATTATGTCTGTATAAAAGAGGCCTTTGCCTTAGCTAAGCATCAATTTTCATTATGACAATTTCTTTCAGTATTATGCATTGTGTTAGATTTACTTGAACTTAAAGTAAATCTAAATTAAAATATGCAAACTTTTACAACCGAAAAAAATATGCATCTAATGAGCATTAAGTAAAAGATACTAAACTTCATAAAAAAAAAAAAAAATGTTGATTATTGGAAAACCAAATATAAAAAAAAATTAAACAACAAAGACCTCATTTAATAATCTTTCCATGATTATATATCCAACAAATGAAAAACAAAACTAATAGGAGGCAATTATTTGAATTTTCTTACCCTTTTCGAAAAAAAAAATTTCCTCGCGTCACAAGTATACAAACTTCGCAGAAACTAATCAGTAAAAATTCTCTAATATCTATTACATGCAAGCAAAGCAATCGTCATTAAAAAAAAAAAAAGAACAGTTCACCATTTACACGAAACTTTCCCCATCCACCCAGCATTCATCACTCTCCGAACACAGACCGGACCCTTTCCATTCTAGAAAGGGACCCCCTCCCATCCCGAAATTAATCAAGAGGCAGTACTGGAAAATTCACTTAACGGCACCTGTTTATTCTCCCAGCTATAAAACGCGACATAGTTTAACACTTAACTTTCTGACCGGAAATGGGAGATAAATCCAAGCCTTGCCACCATGTAAATCATATACGGGCAACATTCTGCAGCCGAGGACCTTTCCTGGGCCACGGCGGAACGACGTCGTTAAAAGCGCTGCAGCGAAAGCAATTATTTTCGGCGAGAAAGGGGGGGGGCAGCTTAAATATTCATGGAATTCTTTGCGCACACAACGACTGATAATCAAGTGTTTATTTTATGCATTTATGAACGGGCAGGCGTGTTTGCCCTTTATCTTCATTGTTGTTAAATTTGAGTCTACAGCGGTGGAACAACGTTTTGTTTATAGTTAAAATGACGATGCATGGAGAGTGGGTGCTTTGAGATTACATGAACATTCTGATAAAGTGGAAAAAAAGGGTTAATTTCATACAATTTTGATGTCGACAATAACTCAGGAATTATTTATTTTAATAAAGATGTTGTCAGATAATAAACTAGACCAAGTTAATAAAATAGATGTTTTGTGTGTAGTAGTAGCACTTGGGTATACGTTCCCTTTGGAATTTGACATGCGACCCGATTAGAGGTTTGGTTTGTCGCTCTACAGTGATCTTGTGCACATTTTAGGATAAATAGACCGGGACCTATAGTTTAACGCGGATTCCGAACCACCAATAAACATCCATGCCACCGCCAGGATTCGAAACTGAAGACTTTGGAACCAATAGCTGGAACCAATAGCCAGTTGTCCATCTAGCCGTATCCGATTAGAGGGGAAAAATTTTGTTTGGTATACGACCTTTTTTTAGAATCGACTCTCGTGTGTGAGAAACTTTGCTAAATGGATAAATGTCGATTTTGCAAACGAGTACCACCTCAAACACGCCGTAAAAAACTTTTTCTAGTGTGACCAGATAATTCCGTGGAGGTAGAAGCAAAATACTTATAAAAATTTGGTAAATTTTCATTTTATGAACTTATTTTTCATTTATGAACTTATTTATGTGTTTTTGGCCCATGTCTTGTGGTATTAAGCAGCGAATAAATTATTTTATATAATTCTCTCAATATATAATATGCCAATGGGCCTATAATTTCCTTTATGAGGAAATATTTCCTTTATGATATTTCCTTTAAATTTGTTTGGCACTCGTCAGTATAAGTCCAAGTACAAGAAGGTATAAATTTTCCTTATAAATCCAAGAATCTGGAACGAATTAAAGACGTATATCGAAGCACCACTGTATTTTCAAAACTATTCCTTTAATTCAATTTTTCTTTATGAACAAAAATTAATCTGCTGAAAATGTCCTGTCCACTTGAGCATGTGTCAATCATCATGGTTTTTACTACCATGGTTATTGTTTCATTATCATTACCCCAGGAGCCGTATTTTTTTTTTTTAAAAGCGGGGGGGGGCAGAGGAAGGACGGAAATGGCGTCTTCCTTTTAAATCTAATGCACCTACCTGTATACCATTTTTGGAGTTGCAAGTTCGAGCAAATGACCACGAGCAGTTTTTATGTAAAATAAGATTTATTCCCTGTCGTCAAAAAAAAAGAGCCGTGGATTATTCAGATGGCAGAACAGAAACGGATTTGACTTCACCGTCCTACACAATAAAATCGTTCGTCCAGATAGAATTGAAACATAAAATAATCCATCTAAAAACTGCTTAATATATTTAAAAAAAAAAAAAAAAAACTTCTGCAAATGTAAGCTGATTTTTTGGCTTTAATTTTCAAAATTTCTTACGCTGTGCACGATTTAAGTTAAATCCTGAGGGCTACATCTTTTACCCTAGCTACCCTACTTTTTTAGCTACATCCAACATTTCATAACACTTTCAATAATACTACAGTTTTTAAAGTATCGCAGTGCACTATTCAATGCACCAAGATTTAAAATGTTTCTTTAATTTTAATTAGTCTACTTTTTTTAAAAAAATCTTAATTCAAAAAATCCGATCTAGTATCTTCTAGTAACACTAAATGGGTCAGAGAACTAGTACCGCCTCTCAGCGGACTAGACCGCGAGGCGCTCTTTCTTCTTCTTCTTCTTTTAACCGCTCATTCTTTTTCATCCCTTCCAGAATAACCGAACTCCTCACTTAAAATTAAATTTTTTCTAACTTAAAATTCTGCAGCCACCTTAATACTTATTCTTGCATTTTCTCAGAAGAGTTTTTTTTTTTTTTTTTTTGTAATTAATTTTGCATAAGCACACCGCAACTAGCAAGACTCTTGCAATGGAAAAACTTTCCGGTTTACAGATTTCCTGTTTAGTTCCTTTGTAGTATTATAAATGAACTCAGCCCAACTCGCTAAAAAAAATTAAAAATTAAGGATGTTATATATTATATATAATGCAAACTGCAATTAGCTGTTTCATTTTTTATAAGAAAAATTGCAAGAAGAAATCTTACATTCGCTATGATTAAATAACGTTACAAAGCAATAAAAATATCTGATTTTTTATTGCTTTGTAATGCTACTTAATTATTACAAGATTTTCAAATTAATAAAATAAATCGGATTTTTAATGCAACAAGTATAAAATTGTGTATACAATAAAATGTATGAATCTATTCTGAAAATTAGTTCTAAAAGTGATTTTATAATATGCGTACAGCGATATGCTAGTTACAATTTATTTATTAGAAAATTTATGTAACTGTCCAATTTTTAATCATCGTAAAAATGACAATAACTATGTCATAAACCATATGTTTGAAATCAAACTTTGTTCAAAAAAAAAAAAAAAAGTTGTAAAAAACTTCAGCTGTAAATCTTGTAAATGATTCAGCAAACATTGTTTTTTTCAATTAAAAGCAATGTTTGCTGAATCACAATCGATTGAATTGAATACAATAGAATATGTCAATTGCTTTTAAAATATATATCTTGCTTTACAAAATGGAGAAAAAGTAATAAAAATTTGGTCTTTTAAAAATATCTCACTTTGACTTTCGATTTATTTAAACCATACATAAATGAATTTTTCAATGAAATAACTGATTTTACATGTATAAAATTTAAAGTACTTTAATCATTCACTTGAATATATTATAAATAAAATAGCCGCTTGTAAAAATAACTTTCTAATGTTCAGAAAGGAACTCTATTTTTACATTCTCAAATGATAAAACTATTAACTATAAGCAATTGTAAACAATCTTCCACATTTAAAATATTTTTTTTTTTTATGTTGAACATTCTTTTCAGCAATAACTAATAAATAAATTTCAAAATCTGTTTCTTGTAGTTATTGATAATATTAGATTGAATAATGTTGATTGCTAGCTCGGAATATAAATCCTCCCCCGAGGAAGGGTCCAGACAATGCATGGCGGCTGCAACAGTTGGGCAAGCAGATTTCTCGTTGTCCAAGTAGATCTTACTTCTCATCATGTCTTTGAATGATCAGGAGTAAATTCGACTTCAAGAGCAGTTGGCAAGTTTTTGGTATTTTTAAAGCCATCAGCAGAAATTTTCATATTTTTGTGGTGCTTCATCCTTAATCTTGTGAGAGCAGTATCTGTTTTACTGTCGAAATTTAGTTCTGTAATTTAGTATTTAGTTTTGATCTTGGAAGGAATTATAATTTTAGATTTTGTCAAGGCATTTGCATCTGCAAGGGAAGTAGGAATGGCAGTCTGGACTAAACTTCTGCCATTCTTTGACACAGAATCTGCCATTTCATTAAATTCCGCATGATCAGCGATCCATTGTAGGGTTCACCTGTTTGTTTGTCCTTCACATAAACTCTTTCAACTTTTTTTTTTTTTGAGCTTACAAATTTTGCAAGTACATAGGCTGCGGCCTACGTAATATCATAGGCTGCTTTGATGTCCCTTAATTCCCTCAATTGAATGAGAGGGTTTGGATGCGTTTTTATGGTCTATTTTTATAGATCCCAACGTCCAGTGTACAATAGTATTTTCAGTTTTCTTCAACAATCAATAAAGGATTTGAAGGGAGGCTTTAGTTTCGGTGCCAAAATTTTCAATATATCCTATGGTTCGCATTAGTTATACTAAAGACTTCAATACGTACTCTTTAATTGTAAAAAATTGAAATATTATCCTATTATATATTGCTTGAAATTTTTAAATGAAATTCAAATTTTCTTTACTTAACACTGAAGATTTTTTTTTTTTTGCTTAAAAAATATAAATAAAAATTAATTTTTGCACTTTCTAGTTATTAATGTTTGTTGCTTTTTATCTTTATTGAATGAGAACGGGAAACATAAATGTAACCTCAATTAAGAAATGCAAAATCAAATTTTTTTTTCCTTACATTTCATTAAAACCGAAAACTTTTATTATTATTTTTTTTATTTCTGTAAGTTCCGAGTAGCATTCTCTTATTTATGCATGCATTATTTCACGACATGAAAGCGAACATTTTTAATCTCTTAAGATCTTTGATATTTCTGATAACGGTATTTAATATCAGAAACACACGCCTTCCGAAGTGCATCGAAATTCGAAGTCTTCATTTCCTGGGAGTTTTAACCATCTTTACAGATGAGCTGACTTTCGCTTCGCGTGCTTCGCCGAGCAGACTAACCGGAACTCTTTACATGACATTAGAGCCCTCGTTCGATTTCCTTGCAGGGGAAGGGAAGTTTTAATTGGCTTCCGCAGATGCGAGGAATATGCCATGCTCAAGTTGTCACTGGCAGCTATTCCATAAGGTTCCGATGCAAAGGTTATACATTTTAATATGTCCTCAAGTTGCGAGTTCTCTTAAGGAAAAATTCAATACGATTTTTATGATTTCATAACTTTCATCAAATTATTATTCTCACATGATAGGCACATGACCTGAATTCTTCGCAGTTAGAACTAGATATATGAGCAGCAAAAGTAGTAGATATGTGAGTAGCAAATTCAGCATGACCCAGAATATGTAGCAGATTCAACATGACCCCATACTTTTTCCCAAGCATGATTCGGCATCCACGTTAAACTGTAGGTCCCGGTCTAATTAGCCCAAAGTGTGCACAAAATAACCATAGAGAGACAACCAAACCCTCTTCCCAAGCCTAATATACCATTGCATATGCAACATGGGAGTCGTACCTCGATCTCGATTTCGATTTATTATGCCTATTTTCGGCATAGACATAAGAACTTATGCTTTTACTTCCCTCACCAGGTATACTGGTCCCCATACTAAGTACAGGAATGCTCCAAACACCATACAAAAATTGTAAGTTAATTTCATTCATTGGAAATCTAAAAACAATACTTCTAAAATTGTGGGCTTATAAGAATAAAAAAGAAATTGTAACAGACATTTCTTGGACACTTGCATCCATTCAATCAACAACGAAGCCAGATTGTTATTGAAAATACCATCTTGGGTCAACGCTGTGGACCAGAGGTAATAAATCTGTCCCGAATCTGTGGATGTTTTCCGAGCTAAACTGACGGGAAATCCCGCTTGGGGGGATTCTATTCAGTCTGAGCTCAAATTCATTTCCAATCCCATAAAGATAGATTTATGAGCATTGCATTTAGCCAATTAACAAAAGAGTTTATTTTGAAAATATAAACAGAAAAAAAAAATTGTGAAAGTAGATGAAATAATATATTTCAAATGCAACAATTTAAGCAATAATGCAAGGTCGTCACTTTCTTCACCCAGGCCGATCCTTCACTTTATTTCTGTGAGTGAAACTCACATACTTTTATTTAGTTTACATCGCACGTAAGGGTGTTTAGTTGAAAGAGTCTTGAACGTTCAAAGAAATTCTGAAAGTCTTACAGAATGGCGATTTTCACCGGTCACAGATGGCGATTTTAAATAAGCGATGCAATTAAAAATATTCCCAATGGTCTGAATACAAGGGCGTTTTTAAAGGCTGTTCCAAAATTCATTCACAAGTAATGCTTTTAATAAAGGATTTGTTTTAGAAAACAGTTTGGTATACTCACTCTTCAAATCTATGGAAAATCCATATATTTTATAGAAGATGGGAAATGATGTGTAGGTATGTATAAAATTTAAGTTTAAGAAGTAAATTATACAATTTATAAAAATGTACTCAACCTTCGTTTCACTACACTATGAGAGTGTGAAACAATAGAGAGTCAAGGATTTATGATACATCGAAACAACGTGAATTAGCATTATTCCAAATAACAGTGTCGGATTTAATGAATACGGCAGTAATACTACACCAGATTAGTAGCAGATATGACACTGCATTCGTAATAGGAAGCTTTCACAGTTTGTGGTACGAACAGTATGTAATTCCTTATGAACCAGGTCAAATAGTAGCCGGCGTTAAATAAAACATCCCTCCAAACAATGAATCTAAATAATAAGCAATTTTTATTTTGTAGTATAATAGCTTAATAACTATCATCATGACTAGTACATCTAGGAATGCAAAAATCCAACATCCAAAATCTGATTTAAAAATTTAAAATCAGGGAACAAAATATACAATTGGTAGTCTCAAGAAAAATGCTAATCAATGTATAAGAACTAAAATATAAAAAAATGATAGAAAAAAATGTAAGGAAAATCTATTAAATAACTAGCAATAGGTTTATAAATATTAAAAGTATACGACAATTTTATGAAAAATTAACGTTAAAAAGATGATTCTCGATTTTAATTTGACACATAATTCAGTTTATTTTAATTATTTAGGAAAGATTTAAGATTTAAAAAAAATAAAAAAAAGCAATCTCGCATTCAACTAAACAATGGGATCTGCCATGTTTAAAAGTTGATAAGATAAAAATATTTGAACTTTGAAGATTAAAACTTTAAATTAAAGTGAGAAATACAACTGGCTTAAAAACTTTACAAGAGCAATATTTTTTTTTATTTTATTGTATGAAAGAAGCGATACAATTGAATTTTTACTTAAAGCATCACCCTCTCATAATTTCAAGATAGACCAACTTAATTTTCTTTTAAATTTAAATTTCACTAAATGCACTTATTGAAATTTTTTTATCCAATTATTTAAAGTTTCACCTTTATGTAATTTTCGCAATAATAAAAGGAGGTATAACATTAATTTATATCAATGCAATGTTTTTTTCAAACTGTTGCGCGAGTTATGCTTATAATTCATGTAATTTTCATGCATGGCGAAACCTAGATAATTTCTATTCCTTTTATAATTCCATAAAATAAAAACAATACGAATATCCATCTAAAAATATATCTTATCACAATACAATATTAATAATCTCTTTATTAAAATATACACCCAATAAAATTTAATATGTATGAGAATAGCGCATCATTTCTCTTTGTTTCTCAGTAAAATTTAATACTCAGTAATAAGTGTTTCTCCTTGTATCCCTTGTAGTTGACTTTCCTGCCAAGAGAATACCTCTCCTTGTATCCCTTGTAGTTGACTTTCCTGCCAAGAGAATATCTAACAGAAACCTGCCTCTGTCTTAATATCGACCCACTTCATAAACCCAAAAGAAAAGTTTCCAACCTGCTCGCGTTCTTTCTCTACAGAGCTCTTGCTGCCCATTTAATGCTAAGTTATAAAGGAGCTTTTATCTTGACTTTGCAACAACGATTGTCGTTTGACAAGACATTTTAGTTTAAAATATGCATATTTTCGCACTGTAAAAGACGCGTCAACGTATGCGAGCTTGGATATCATTGTGAATATGCAATAACTTGACAGAGAATTTTAATAGAGATGGCGTAGAAAGTTTCAATGTAACTGAGTTCAACAATAGCTTATAAATATAATACGTTCTTTAGAATGAGGAAGTAATATTTTCGTCATCTAGTAGATTTTCTTAACAAGATTAATAATTAATATGCATATAAATACAGATATTTATATTTTTAAAATAGTCTAACCTTTGATTCGAAAATTATATTTATTACTCATTCACTATTGCGCTGAATATAACTAGATTTTCGCCGTAAGCCGTTACAATATTAAAGCTATTAAAATCATTTACGACATTGCTTCAAATTAAAAATAATTAAAATATTTAATCAACTGAAAGCAGATAATGTAATGAATTTCTGTATGAATACCTAAGCATTTCCTTTGCAAAATAAGTTCTAAACATTAGTGAAATAATTGTCAAAGTAATAAAAAAGCACTTTCAATTTCCTATACATTATATAAATAAAAAAAAAATTTAGAACCATTTATTAAACATAATCATATGATATCAAATCTCAAAAATATAATTGAATATCTCCTTGCGAAACAAATGCGCATTCTATAATTCCATTATAGAATTTTTTTGCAAGAAGATTTATCTAATAAAATTGGATAAATATCATTTTTTCCTCCTCTCTCCGCTTACTTTAACGGAACGCTAATTTCACACACAGCCAAATAGTTTTACGACAAAATCATTGAACGATTTCTCTTATCTTCGACAGAGTGTGAGGGGGGAAGGGGGAGGCGAGAAATGAGTGAAATGAAACCATAAAAATAAATATGGCACCTACTTAGTGTACACCCACATACCATTCCTCAATGATGACAATGATCATGGGAACACATCTTCCCCCGAGATATTACCTAAAATTCCACAAACCATCCGGAAATTCTCCTGCATCTATACTTTTCCCAAGTCCTCCCACTCCTTCCCCACCCCCACCCCTCTTCATTCCATCCATCCATTCATTTATTACTAATACAAAGGCACACGTCTCGACAAATGGCTTTCCGCCGGCCTGAAAAGTCCGGGAGCATTTATTGAATGGGTGCTTTATCATCACCACCGTGGCGCCAGACATCCAGACATCGCCAAGCAGAAGCGAGCCAAAAAAAAAATTTTTATAAATGCTAGGGAAGGAGACTGCAAAAATTTAAGAGGGAGAGCATAAGGGTCATTATTTCAAAATGACATTCAAAGGGGAGGAAGTACAAAGTTTCCACGTATGTAATAAAATGCCCTTCATGTATAATATGGAAATTTTCTTTTGGTAGTAGTTACTGGAATGAAGTAACTTTTTCGTAATGAAGAAGTTCTGTTCTTGAAAGCAACTATATGGGACTGCAAATTTGTATGATTTAGAAATAAATTAACTTTTGTGTATTGTGCCTCATTTAATATATTTTCTGATATCAAATTGGCGACAACAGTCAAATGGCTTTGATATTGAACTCATAAGATTTGTTACTAACCGTTTTTTTTTTTTTTTTTTGGAATAATAAGATTAAATATTTAAGTCATAATAATAAAAATACATTATTATTATTATTATTATTGCAGTTGGAATTAACAATTAATAAGCATGACACATTGAATGAAAAAGTATTGCATAAAGTTTGGATAATGTGAAATTTAAATAATCCATTATATATGTTGCTTAATATTTTCTAGCTTATCAAACTGTAAAGCAACCAAAAATAGTTACATTTCTCCTTATAAAATTATTTTTTAACTAACTAAAAGTATTGTTAAATAATTAGATAGCTTCGTAATGAGGGCAATGCTTTAAATTTTATTATGTAACTAATAATTTAAAGCCTTGATCGAGTATAACAATTTGAATCGGTACTAAGTTGACTCAATTCAATTTCAATAAATATTGTGCCAATTCAATCTCAATTTCAATCAATATAAATTAATAATATGGATTCAATTCAATTTATATAAATATGCAGTTATTCTATGCCAATAATTGTCCTACATTAAAATATTTAGGTTCCAAAGATAATAATTAGTTGAATATAATTATAATAAAATACTAGTGTAGCAATTACTTATGCATTCAAGAACGTGGTCTTTATTTAAAAATGGTATTTGAGCTACTTCTTACCTTTGCAAACTATGACTTTATACTTAACTGTTGATAGCTTAAAAGTGTCGATTATAATAACGGAAAAATTAATAAAATGTTGCATAGAGCAAAAGTGCATAGCTTATTTTTATTTTCTTGATTTTCTGATTAAATTATCTTTTATTTCCTGTATTTTGTCTTTTTGTGTAGAAAACTTATTTTCCTTGTAGCATCACCTACCCATTTTTTCTTTAACTCTCAAAAAATTTCTACTTCATCTCGTAATATTTAATATTTGTAATTTTTAATATTAAATACGACGCCCCAAAAATAACTTCAAAGTTTAAGTTTTACATGCGTCAACTTTTCTTGATTCAAATTTAATATTCAAACAAGAAATATCTTTAAAAACTGACCATTCACTATTTGCCGAATGAACTTATTATCCTGTGGTTATCTGTTCTCCTAATCAAGCACATAATTCCTTGGATGCAATCTCATAACATATGGATGACATTTAATAATAATAATAATAAAAAGCAATTTGCAAAGACAAGAATGCAATGTGAGTAACCCTATGCAACATTATAAAATGACATAAAATGTATAAAATCTGCAATAATCTCAAAATGATAAAAATAAACAATTAAGTTTTTAATTATGCTCGATTCTACATGCATACAAAAATTTCTACAAAAGATGTTTTGATAAATTTAAATTTTGCTTTTACTTATTTCAAGAAATAAATCGTGATTTTGTGAAGGGAAAATTGGATGTTGTTAAAAGATACATAAATTAGCATCAAAAAGCGTGCAAGGAAATCCAGCATTTACTTTGGTTACATAAAAGCTTAAAATTTAGGACAGTATCATTTACAGTTCAAACCACTAAAGAAAGAATTTGACAAGCTGAAGCGCAATCAAATTTTACAACTGTACATAAAGTTCAGAAACCTGAGAATGAAAAAAAAAAAAAGTACAACAAGCCTTAAAGCATTCTTTCACAGAATAAACGTCTTGTCATTCATCCAAAACCTATTGAGCTGCTGGCCCACTGCAACAGATTTAGAAATGCCATTGATGAAAAAAAAACTCTCTCATCAACCCAACAACTTCGAACATCGATTTCAGTTAACCCTAAAAGCCACAATGCCTTGACCGTTTACCTTCTCGAGAATCAATCCATTCCAGGAACTGACATCATGAATGATGCCATCAATGATGACGAAAAGATGAAACATTTTGAAAGAAAAGTAGCTAGAAGACGAAAGCACTTCTTTTTTTTTTTTCCTTTCCACCCTTACTTGCTTTTGTTTCTAGGAAGTTGTGCGCTCAACCGGTTGTTGGAATAGAATGTAGCACAGCCTGGTGAAAGCAGCCAAACATTTTTTTCTTCCTTCACATCATTTCTGTGTAAAAAAAAAATACAAGTGTTTATATTTTAGGGACCGACTGCCATGTTCTTATTGTTTCACAATGACCACAAAGAAGACAAAGTTTTTTTCCGTTTCTCCAAGGACCCGGAACGATGCAGCAAAAATAACAGAACAATTCTTACGCAAAAGAAAAAGACTCGTCCGCAGAAGAAATTAATCCCATTCAATTCATCTTTGTGTACCTAGATAACATGAACAAAGATTCTGGTCATTGACCTATAGTAAATATTTATTTAAATGACAGTTTAGTGGTTGAATTTCGAAAAGGTCAACGTCAAATTTGACACTCAAGTAGAATATAAAACTTCTTTTTAAATTGTATCTTTTCTGCAAACAAAGAAGTTCAGTTTATTTTATTAAAACCTAAAATATTTTAATCTGTACAAAGTGAAATCAAATTTGCATATAATATTCATTCGAATTCAATAGCATATAAGAGGCAAAGCTTATACTAACGTATTCAACATATATAATAGATATCATGTATTGGTATTTTAATTTTCCAGTAAATACTCACAATTGAAAGTAATGAATTATCATTATATTAAAAAACGTAAGTGATACTTTAGAAAATTTTACTGAAGTTTGAAACACAGATAAAATATTCTTTCTATTAAGTATTGTTGTAAGAATCTCACATTCTTATATTATGCATAGTATCAAATAAATTTAACTTGCCATTTATTTCGAAACATAACATTTAAAAATACTAACAGAATGCCTAACAGAAAAAGCCTAACAGAAAATTATAAAAGAAATAGAAAATATCTGGAGGTGCATCCCATAATGTAATTCTTGGTAAACGATTATTTTCTTATCTGTATTACTTTTCATATCAGAAATACACTATAATGTGTTTTAATAATATTTAAATAAAAATTTGTTTATTTCGAAATTAGATACCACTAACTAACACTTTCCATTACATCAACCCTTTATGCTAAAAACACAAAATGAATTTAAGTTTATTAAAATTCATGAAGTTATTAAAAAACTGATGCTAATTATGATGCTAGCAAAATATATCATTATGAAGTGTCTATTTAGAAAAATGTGTTTTGACATTGCAGCTGGGTAAGATGAACGCTAAATTTTCATTCATTTTATTTTCATATATATTTTTTTCAGCTTGAAGAGCTAACGTTAATTTTTTCATTTGTTCACTGTAATCGTATCCGACGTTTGATGAACATGCTTTCTCATATAATCAGTCAAGCTTGAACGTTCATTGACTCCAGAAAAAAAGTTCAAAAGCTTTTGTTTTTATTTTTCGCAATTTACTGCGCATTAATCTGTTAAATTATAAAAGAAAATTCTCTACTGTATTATTAAAATCTTGAAAATTAAAATTCGACACTAAGCAACATTTTAATTTCTTAGTTAATTGATCAGTTCTTCTCAGAAGGAAAAAAATCGTATTCCTCGTTCATTAATCAAATATTTTTTTTTAAATTTATTTAAGAGATTCTAATAAACTCATAGTAATAAAAAATAATAAAAAATCTTATGTATTTAATGAACTTATATAATTTCAAAATATTTTGTGGTTTCGCTTTCATTGTTGTTATATTATTTTCTTTATATAATTTTTTTTTTTTTATGTATTGGATTTTATTAGAAAATTTATGAGTTAAAAAATTGGTTCCATTTTATTCAAGTATCTAAGCTCAGTAAGTTCAATTCTTTCAAATAAGTTTTAAGGTAGTAAATATTACTTTAACATTTACATTTTAAAAATTAAAACTTTTAATTAATGAAAATAGTAACTAAAAATAGTAACTGGATAATCGACCATATTAACAAAAAGAAAAAAATTATCTATAAGCAAATGTTTAACAATGAAACATATACATTAATGCAAACTAAATTTTATCCTTTCAATGAATATCCTATAGGCATATTTTTTTTTATTTCTGTTTTAGTTGAGTAGTATGAATAAACTATAATCCAATCCTAAGTATCATTTTACAGAGTTTATTTATCTAGAGCTACTCTTATTATGCAATTTTCAAAAATTAGTTAAAAATTTTTAAGCATTTGATATGCCAGGCAATATATCAGGCAATCTGTTTAAAAATATTTCAACCAAAAGAGAATTTATATTAAAATTTAACTGGTTTTTTTAAAAAAGTATCCAGTTTCAACTAAGTACTATATTTTTGGTATATCATTTCGCAAGCATATAGTTAAAGTTCTCTCTAAACAAATATGCTTCTTGTTAATAATATACATAAAAAAAAAATTTTTTTGTTCATGTTTGAACAAATAAAATTTATATACTTTTCAACACATGACATCTGCAAGACATGTACAGCTTTGACTATAATTGCATTCTTCTTAAGCCTAAATCATTTGCTTGCCATTTCTTAGACAAAGCCCAATATTAAAGACAGTACATTCTAATAAAAAAAAAAAAATAAATAAAAAAAAAAAAATAAAAATAAAAAAAAAAAAAAAAATAAAAAAAAAAAAAAAAAAAAAAAAAAACATTGCTAAAATTTTTCTCCCTTTAAAAAGTTAAAATTTTAATGTTATCTAAGTAATTAAAACGAACTAATCATGTGCCAATAAACGTATCAATACTAAAGGCAGCGATTATAAGAGCTGTAAAGAAAAAAATATATTATAGAATGTATTTACCAGGTAAGATAAAAATGTTTTCCCAACTCGTATCAGTATTTCTGGAGTCCAGTATGTGCTGAACTTAACTCTGAAGCTAAATCAAGTACACCGACCAGTCCTTTCTTACAATCCATTCTCCTCTTGGGAGGAATTTATGACATTAAATACAGCTTCTGGAGCCATATCTACACCATAAAGCCTGCTAGAAGCTGCAAGTCCACCCCCACCCCACCTGTTCTTTGACGCGAGATCAGCAAAATGAGAGAGTCGAAGCGTTTACTTTTCTGTCACAAAGGAGCCAAAATATCTTGCAAATATTTTTTTCCTCCTTTCCTTTTCTGGAAATGGCCTCGCAAGGGCACTACACAGCACAGGGAAAAGAAGCCATGTGTTGGGATCGATACCTACTGATTTCGCTTCTGGGTTGTGTATGTCATGCAATAACATATATTTATTGATTTCCAATTAGGTGTTGTGAAGAAAAAAAAATACTCTTTCGACATTCTGAAACCCCTCGGGTAAGCGGCCCATTTGTCACTTTTCTGCGCGAAGACATGGGTATTGATGGAAATACTAATGTACGCTGGCAGATGCAGTGTAAAAAGAATAGATGGTTCAATCTGTGCTGTAATCCAATGTACCATAAAATGTGACAGTCAATAAATGTGCTTACGGCGAAGATTTATTTTCGGGACATGTACATTTAAAGATTGCGACTTATTTTTATGGATGTCTGTTTCCTAAACAATATTCTTTTTGCTGCATTTTGGATATTTAGAACGCTATACAGTTGGGTAACCTCAAAAATATTGCGTAATTTAAAGTTAAAATTAATTTATATGTATAAATATGAATGGTTTTGTGCAACTTAAAACTCTAACAGCGTTCTAATTTTCTTTTCTTTTAAGTTATCGTTCTTTAACTATATTTCTAGCAAAAATTACGAATATATTCCAATTAGTCCTTTAAGTAAACAAAAATCATTTTATCCCCAAGACTCGCTCAGGAATACCTGGTGGTATCTGGTGCCATCTGGTGGCAAGATAATTTTTAAATTAAAGTTAATTGCTAAAAATTCATTAAATTTAAATATTTAGATTTAAATTAATTGTTTTAAGTGATTTATTTTTGAAGTTTATATTATTGTGTTAATTTTTTATATATTAGCTATTTACCCAGCATTCCCCCGGATATTTTCCTATATATTTTTTTCAGACAGGGGAATTAATTAGTATAAAATTAACTTGGCCACTTACCTTTCGTTTCGTTGGAAGGTAATTTTAAAATAATAAAGTAGAAAACACTTATCTACCCAAAAAGCGAAATGAAACTGTCACATTCACTGAACTACATTTACACAACTACAATTCTATTATTTAACAGAAAGATCACTCATATCTTTGACATTATATAACCATAATTCCACTATATAAGAGCTATTTATTGAAAAAGGGAAATATTCAGGGCTACCTAGTTTAAATAAAATTAACACTTAATATTTAAATATAGAAGAAGTTCCTAAAATTTTATCAAATACAAAGGAATCTATTAGACGCAATGAATGAAAAAATAATGCATTGATTTTAATAGTTATCGCACACAAAAATTTTTTGTAAATAATTTTTAAAAAATATATGCGAAAAGAATTTGATGCGTGATATATTTATTTAATAAGTGTTTTGGAATTCCAGTTCAAGTAACAAAGGATAAAAACAATTCGTGAAATTGTTTTTGTTTATCTGTTATCAATTTAAAATATCTAAAAATGTTAGTTTATAAATATTGATCCAAAGGCTCGTGCATTTTATTTAGTGACAAAAAACACACCTATTTTGCAGCGCATATTTTAAAATGAAGTATAACAGTAAATAACATAGAAATGAAAAAAAAATTCAACCTGGCTCGTTATTGAAACACGATCTGATATTCCCATTTGCAAACATAAAGGTATTGAAAAAAATATTTTTTAATATTTAAATGTTTACTTTTTCATTAAGTGAAATTTTCATAATGTCCATTCTCTAATTTTTCCATTAAATCTGAATATCCATCATAAAAAAAAAAAAAAATTATAAAGTAAAATGGATATACGATAAGGTGGCAGCAAGTAAAGCATATGTGGTTTATTAAGAATTTAAATATTTAGAATAAATTACATAAGAATATTAAGAATAAATTACATAAATTAAATTGATCTCCGTTCTTTGTAACAGGGAGAATAAATTTAAAAACCATTTCTTGAATTAAAAATGCATTTATTATTTCAAGCGATTTTTTTAAAACATTAATTTATTTATACATTTAAAAAATGGTTGTAACGCTTTAAGAATGAATTTCAGTTGAAAAAATATTTATTTTGCTCTAAATATGTATTTAGTATTTTAGTTGGGTAAATAGTTCGCCCAGCTTATAATGAGTTAGGAAAAACCATAAGTCTTTTTTTACTAGGAGAAATATAGCTGAAGTTGAAAAGAAAAAGAAAATCAGAATATTCATTTCTTTTCGCTACTCGAATTTTTAATTTTATTCCTTCCAGTTAATGTTAAAAATTAGTTTAATATTTAAGGTTTTAATATTTTGGGGATATCACTTCACACCACGTGCTGGCGTGTGATTGGCTCTAAAGTCGAAGTTATATCATGTACTGTGGCAAAGAGGTTGAAAACAAAAGTGGTAACAAATGCAATATTAGCTGGGCGATTATTGCCTTACTCTACTGTTGACTACTACTACTACTATGCCGTTGGCGGGAAAAGTGAAAAGGTACACTACAAATTGTTCATATTTATTTTAGCTGTTAACAAATTTAATTTTTCTAAATATGCGGCATTTGTTGGAGGGAAAGAGGCGAAAATGGCGAAATTCTTGATCCAATTGTTTTCCCTTACTCAATATCAGTTACGCCTTCATCCTACAATACGATAATATTAGATGACCATACAAATATCTGATGACGCAGAATTAAACTCGTTCAAAGACTATTATGCATATGAGTTGTTTTTCATTTTATAAATTTGAACTCGTTTCTCGTGAACTCGGGGGGAGATCTCTAGAGACGCATTGATAAATTTACCCTTCCCCTGCGAATTTCAAAGTACCCCGACTCGTAGCCCAAAGACAGCATGCGCAACTAGCGTACGTATGAGGACTGAGGTTCGAATCCGCTGGCGCCATTGTTATAATCACTGCTTTCAGAAACGAAGACATTCGATGGCGATTATGACAATGTGCATAAAGCCTTTAGCATCGATAACCACGTTGCCTAGCGGAATTTTCGGGTATTCTTCCATATGACACGCAAATACAAGTCAATTATATTCCGACAACGGATAGCATAGCAAGCGGCCAAATCAGTAGCGGATTCGAAAAAGAGTGGTTTTATAGGGGAAATGCCCTTGGGAGGTTTCAGTTGCGAAAAAGAACTAAAATTTTGAACTAAAATTTCAGATGACACGATATGAAAAGAAAAATTAGATGAAAAATTCCACACTAACTTCTCCCTTTTTTTTCAAAGGAGCTTTTTGCTGCATCTTCCTGGCAAGCATAAAATAAATGATTTGTCCGATTTCCGTCGTTATACCGGATGCTTTAGTACTAGTTCCCCCAATGTCTGGTCAGACTATACTCCTTGCTCGTCCTTCTGGAATCACTGTCGTCCGCTCAAAAAGCTGTGAGCTGTTCGTCAGTAGCCTAAGTATGGTGATGAAGTATGGAGGGAAAAATTAATCGAAATGTCTTGACACAGCAATGTACTACTCACATTTTTGCACATTGAATCTGATCACATTGAACTCTGATACTATTATATTAGGTATGTTTACATTTTGTGTATTTTCAAGAAGGAAAAAAAAAAAGCCTATTGTTTTCCTTTGAGCCTAAATAAGGAAAAACATTAATAAAATAGTGGTTTACAAGTTCAATTGAATTCTAATGAATATAAATTTCACAATAACAATTTATTTGATTTTTAATCTTTTGAAACCCACAGGCTTCGGGTTCGAATCCCGACAGTGCCGTGGATGTCTGTAGTGGTTTGAAATCCACTTTAAGCCGTAGGTCCCGGACCTAATAGAATCGTAGAGCGTTGCGGGGACATTGTTACTCCGCGTCCGTATCTTCAAGTTACACGCGCCACCTGGGTAATGCAAAGTGAGTAACGTCTGTGCAGCGTTTGCCTTGAGGCATCAAGACCAAGCTGTCTAAGTGTTTGCCAGCTGCATTAGAAAGAAAATCTTTTTAAACCTATAATAAAAACCAAAATAAAGCAGCAAATACAAGAGTTTTCGATTTTTTTTTTTTTTTTTTAATATTTCATTTAATAGAGTTCAATGAGGATTTACAGATACAAAAGATTTTCCGCGACATAATCGAATCCATTCCTCTGCGGACAAATCCATTCTTCCCCAACTTATTTTTTATACTCGAAGAAGAAGAAAGGCTGAGAACAGTATTTCTCCCAACTCCGGCCATCTTAATTTCATCAGGACATTTATGTGTGTTTCCGGAGTTTTATCTCCCTGAAGATTTACTTTCCCGGATAATAAAACAAAACCGATCCAAAACAAGTACCAGGACTACTTGGACTAAAAGGATCGCTACCCTCATAATCACGCTAATTGTAACAGCGAGATTCTGGCCAACGAATAGATGCCTAAACTGTCGTGTCGCGTTCTAATGCTCTAATAATCAAGTTAATTGATATCCGATAGCGAGATTAATTACTCTGTGGGATAGAGTGCACAAAGCCATTAGTGCGCTTTGCGGAAAGGCGCAGGGAATTAATTCGGTAATGCTAAAATCTGCGTCATTACAAGCGGCGAGAATAAACATGACAGTTGCGGAAAACAGAAGTATTCAAATGAATTAAATTTACTTTACTCACAGGGGTTGCGTAGGATAATTATCCGATTACAATTCAAATCCGGAATTATATTAGTATTGCAAAGTAAATATGGAAATATAATTTATTTACTAATGGAATATTTGTAGGGCAAACATGCAGACCACGAAGCCGGAAATTGGCTAATGAAGTACTAAAGATTCCTTTTACAAAGAAATTCAACTATTTATTTAAGAATTGAAATTCTGTGTCAATCGTGGCGGAATTTCTGACCACGAAACTTTACTAATTAAAAAAAGTAGAAGCATTTTTATTTAGTAAATAAAACTAATGATTGAATAAAGAACGATGTCACAGTTCAGTATTTATGTCTGAATTTCTAGAAAAGCTCTATTTCGGGCTTAGCTAAGGATTTAAAAACTATTTTTTAATTAAATTGAAACTACATATTTCGATAAATCTATAACAAATGGATAATTTCTTATTTGTGCACAAAAGAAGTTCTTGTAATTGTTATTTCTAAATCACTGTATTCTTAATCATTGATTGAAATCAAATAGAATTTTATGTTGTAATATTTGCTAATTTGTAGCGATTTACAGAGAAATGATTTTCTATATAGCAAATTTTATTATTCATCTATAAATAGTGTAGGATCCATTTATTAATTTTCTTTTTTCACATTATTTCAAAATAAATCAAATTATTTTGAAAATTATATTTTTAAAGTACAAATATACGTTTAAAATTTATGCATTAAAATGTAGAAAAATATTTATAAATGATTTCTCTAAGTTAAATGAAAATCACGCTTTCATCTTTAATAGATATGGAATGAAATTTATAGCAAAAATTAATAATTAACAACATTCGTTATAACTTATAAATTTTAATATATCATTCAATTAATGTGTTTTAAAGATTTATTTTTAGAGGCATTCTCATTCCTCTGATTGTAAGGACTTCAGAAAACATCTTGAGTTTTACAGCGCAAGCATATTTTCAACATACTGCAGCAAGATCTGTAGAATTAATAAATTAACTTATTAATAAGGATGCACAATGATTTTGTTTGTAATAACATACATAAAGTTTCTGCACATTCCTAAGCACAATTTCTCTATCAAATTATTAAATGACACACCATTCTGTGCAAATCATCTAACATTAAATTTCCCCTTAAGTTTCTAACAGCGTGTACAAAGTTTCGCAGGCATCCCTTGTTTCCAGATTGATTTACGAGCGTTTTTAAAGTCTGCCTAACTTAATAAACGACAAGTTTCTTCCAGAAAATAGAAACCACCACGAACAATTTATCAAATTTCAGAAGCCAGCGCTCTACTCGTCTGTATTAATCCATCCCTCCCCCTCAAACAATGTCCGCAAATTCTGTCAGGCCAGTACATACGGCCCAACAAAAGTATTATAAAATGTTTCCCAGCTCATCCATTTGGACCCTGAGAAGTTGACTTGCAGCCATTTTGAGATAGGACCATACATCAAACAGCGCTTCGCTGCTCTGGCTTTTCAGAAACTCTCGGCGTACTAATGTAATGCGTCCGAGTCATTTAATCCGAGCCATGACTCAAATGGTGTTAATGACTAATAAGAAAAGTTTAGACGGACAAGCACAATGCCATTAAACAGTAATCAATGTACCGATCTTGTAATGCAACATTAATAGAACGATGTAAATGAATCGTTAAATTTCACAAAAGAGCTCTATACTCAATGTATGCAAAATTTATTCATGCAATATATAATTTTTGCTTCATGAGGTTTGCTACAAATTTTTAATGCACAAGTTAAATTATTCAGTTGAAAATTGATAATTTAGTTTAATTTTAATAACTTTAAATTCAATAACATAAAGTAACTCACGTTAACAAAACATATTAAAATTAAACATTAAAAACTAACACCAATGAATTAAAATTGACAACAATTTTAGTAATTAAAATTTAACTATACATGATAACGAGATATTATTCATGTAAAAAAGTACGCTTAAAAATATATTAAGAAACAAATACTTTTGTTAAAAACATTAGTTAAATACGCGGTATCAATATTGCGGAATATACGAATGATTTCTTTTTTTTTTTTATTTACTCCACATGTTGTTGTTTATTATTTGATTAATTTATCAAACGACGCATATTCAGCAGAAAATGAGTATATATACTCATTTTTTTTTACAATTTGATATATAATCAATTATATATTATAATTGATTCCGCTTATTCACATTCTGAAGTTATAAAAAATGCCAATCTATTATGAGGTCTTCAGTTTGCCAAATAAGACTATTTGCCTGCAGTGGATACCAGCCCGCTGCGGCATAGAGGGTAACGAAAAGCTGACCTGCTTGCAAAAGGAGGGCCAGTGATCATTCAAACTTTTTGATGATGAAGTCCCTTTCAATATGTAGATTGTTCTTCAGGGGTGATTTAAGAATAATGTAGATAAAGAGCTTTTGGACAGAAATTCCCAAAGTCTTGATATAACAATATTTGAAATCTCTCTGACTGTCCTAAGATGAGGGCAGTTGAGGTTTGTCTCGTAACTGGCCATAAATGCACTTGAAGATCCTGCTGCAGGCTTCGTAACCTTCGGGAACTTACGGGCAGTGCTCACCTTCAACGCTGTCCTGCGCTCTGCCTCATCTTTGTGGGAGCGATATTGGGTGGCTAAGACCGATATTGGGTCCATAGACTTTTCTTCTGTTGCCATTTGCTATTTTATATTGCTGTGCTCTTTTCTGTTTGTTTTGCTTTGCTTTGTTCTGCATGGCTCCAGTTGTGTCTTTTGTACTCACTATTGGAAATAATTAAATGTTATATGACAGTTCTCAAAGGGTGCGCCTGGGGTATTCAAAAAAATATGTGGCCACTTATATAAATATAGTTGCTCTTTTTTTTCTTGTTAGTTTTCCATTCAAAGATAACTTCAACGCAAACAACTAACCTGACTGGCTGCTTTCTTTCTTCACATAAAAAATGTCGCCAAACAGCAATAATGCGCCAAAAGAAGGTTTTCGAGAAACAAGGAGTGGTCATTTCCATGGTTGGTTATTAGGGGCGCTAGCGTCTATGTGATTTTCAATATTAAAAAAAAAAATTCCATTGTAGCCTTTGAGACTCCATCGTCTGTAAGTAGTAGTCTGTGAAATTGATCATCTGGTTATAAAACTATGAGGCGTTAATAACGGGTTCTTATTTGTTAAACATTTATTTATTATTTATAATTGCACCTCTACTTCAAAAAATTATGAACATTAATAAGTAAATTATCGTAATCAAAACAAATTTCAAAAATTATATATCTTTCATACAATTATTTGCTATCAGAAATTCAATGACTGTTTTTAATAATTCTATTCCAACAGATTTAGGTTTCAACATAAGCCCACCCGTTCTGATTATAAATGAGATTATAAAAAAAAAAAAAAATGATAATTTAAAGATAGATTAAATAAATATTAGGTGTTATATTCAAAAGAGTTTCGAGAACTCGTTTCTAAATGCGATTTGCATCATTCTGTGATTTTTTTTTTTTTTGCCAAATGTCTCTTTAAAAAATAGTTATTTGTAATCGAGCTATTTCTATAGATATTTCAAAGATAAACTAATTATACATAGTTGCAAAGAAATATTGAGACAGCAAAATGCTTTTACATGTGTCGCTATTTAATGCAGATGGATGCATAATTTGATATAAATAATACTGCAAAAATCAAGCTAAAAGTTAAGCAGTCTGCATATTTTGTTTCTAGATAACATAGTTTGAATGTATGGAAACTTGATAAGCAAGACTTTTTATTTAAAAAAAAACATAATTCGCTTGTGCATTCAATTTTCAAATAAATAAGAACGATAAACGAAAATTTTAATTTTAATTAAATAGGATATAGTGAAAAAAAATTTAAGTAGCATTTTAGATTTAATTTAAATATTAAAGGTATTTATATTAATAAATGTTAATTAGTATACATTTTTTAAATTATTGCTCCATTCAACGTTGCTTTTCTGTCTGCTTAGGATTTTCTTGAATTTTTATAATAAATTCTTGCAATTCCATAACGCTCATGGGCTTATTTTTGAATTATTTACACATTGCTTAAATTTTTCATTCAATACAGAATAACTTCCAATGAGATGTAATATCCTCACAATAGATTATGGCATAAGGAGTTAAAAACTAAAATATTTTGTATTTAGCAGTATACAGCATATCAAATGAAATGGGACGCCAGCATGACTAAGCAAGATTTTAAATAATTATCTTTCTAAGACAATGACAGACCTTCAAATGAAAGTATTTGACGAAAAATACAATGAAGTAATTAGTAGCATTTAACTCTAATATTAATAGCAGTACTCATAAACCAAGACCACTCCATGATGATTGGCAGGGATTATGGCCATGATGGCTGGCTTATTGCCTTCTTAGAGATAAAAATACCCCGGAGAAAATCCCCAGAACTGGCAGCAGGCTATCCGAATATGGATGCCATGTGATCATACGAGCTGTCACAATACTCGCCGTTTCCGATAGAAGTTATTGTATTATGTGCCACCAGCGGAAATTGAATATACTAGGTATGGATAAAGAGGGAAATCTGCGTTTTGGAGATTAAAAATAGGATTGGTAAAAAATTTAATGTAAACTGATTATTTCCGGTTTGGTTCCGTTTGTCGCTCTACGGTCATCATGTGCACACGAGGGCTAAACAGACTGGGATCTACAGTTTAACATGGATTCCGAACCACACACAAACATTCATGCCACCGCCATGATTCGAATCTGAAGTCTGTGTACCAAAGGCCAGAGCGCTAGCCAATTGGCCATCAAGCAACTGATTATTTCGAGTTAAATGACTGTTCAATTGAATAAACAATAGACGAAATTTTTATTTATTTGATCACTAATTTTGGTCCACTAACCATATATACAGCTTACGTAAAAACCAAGAAATATTCATTTATTTAAAAAAAAGCTTTCATATCTGAAATTTATGAAAATATTAAATTAAAAATGGCAGGTTTAATGAAATTGGAATATATCAAAAGATGAAACATTAAGTTTAGACATTGTCTTTTTTAGAATTATGGCATCTATATATAAAGGCAACAATCGCATGCCCTATAGATTCACAAAAACGACTCGATCTGTTTTTGTAGAAAATTTTATACTTTGTTTTTAATGATGGTGAGAGTGTTTGGAGAGTGGTTTGAATGAAATCCGATAGATAGCGCTGTTGTTTTTACAATATTAATTAAGATTTGATTTTTTTCGCCTTTCGACTGCTGTTGAATATCTATAAATTAAGTGGATTTAATACAATTTTATACATATAATTTATGAAAAGATTTTTGATATTCGATTGTTAAATATCAATTGTGATTACTGATTTTTATGCCCTCTGACCGTTGGTACCGAAGGCTTCAATTTCGAATCGTGGCGGTGACATAGATGTTTGTTGGTGGTTCGGATTTCACGTTAAACTGTAGGTCCCGGTCTATTTACCCTAAAGTGTGCACAAGATGACCGTAGAGCGATAAAAACCAAACTATTGATTTTATGCTGTTTTATTGTTGTGCAATTATTTTGAATTTAAATTTATTAATTTAAATGTATTTCTTTCAAATGAGATTATCATTGATTGTTATTCTACATTTTATTGTTTCCGTAAAATATTCAAATGACACTAAATTCATGAAAGCATTTAATTTTTTTTCCTAATATTGGAAAAATAAATAATTTTTGCAATATGATATACAATATTCATTGATTGGATAACAAAATTTGAAGTACAGTATAAAAAAAAAAAAAAAAAGGCAAATAATGATATTAAAACTCATCATTATCATTTTAACACACTATTTTAATAGTATTTAATTATTTTTCGTTAAAATAAAATAAAAAGCATTTTGCCCCGAGACAATGAATACAAAAATTCAATGAATGAAATACAACGAAACTGGATTCTCATGTGTAACAAAATAATTTAACAAATTGAAAAAAATAATCATCACATACCATTCAATGCATATCATTTGAATTGTACAAATGGACCGATGTCAAACTTCAATTGTATTTGTTCAATTCAAATTTAGCAATAGCGAAGCATTGACAGATCCACTACTGGAATATTTAATCAATTGAAAAAAACATCGAATTTGTTGCATTCGAATGCACTTTTAGAGGTGAAGAACTTTCCTGTGTGGTGTTTTCGAACTTTTAAATCCGGTAGCCAACCGAGAAAGCATTTTTGTGGAGAGATCCGGTTAGGAAGTCAACACACAAATACCTAAGATTAATCCGTTTTAAATTCTCAGAATACATTTCTGGAATGCGGCTTATGAACTAGAGTTTCTGTTAGTACAATTTTCGGTGAAGTCGAAGTCCGGAAAACTGAGTCATTTAATAATACTTTTGAAACGTATTATTGTATTTCACAAATAACAGATTTAAATTTAAAATACAATTTTTCAATGAAATTTGAATAAACGAAGAATATAGAAACTTTAAATCATTTTTAAACTCAAAAAGCATACTCAGCGTATTATTTAAACTACATATATAATGTATAAATTTTATTTATAAAAAAAATAAAACACATAATAAGACATTGAACAAAAATAAATTTAATATATGAAGAAAAAGAGGTCTAAAATAATTTGCACATTACACACCATTATTTAAAGTATAGATAATAAATTGTGCATTAAAATAAAGTTATTCAAATTTATAAACAGATTTCAGTTCGAATGCTACTAAAGATATAAAAAATAAAGTCTTTCCTTTTTAACAAATTCTTTTGGCCATTCATTTAGATGTGCGAAAAATTTTCAATACATGTATCAAATATTTTTCTCTTAATTCATAATTGCATAATTAAGTTTGCAGTGTTTCCTAAATTGATATAAAAATTATAATTAAACATGTTTAATTAGGTTTTAGATATGTCCCCCACCCCCTTCCATCGTTTTCTAGTCTAAATGATACTGAAAATTTCACAGATTTCTTTAGCGACTAAATTAATAAGTGTTTGACCCAAAAGCAGTTGCATCTCAATAATATACATCTGGCTATCTCAATAATATCCAAATGTGCCCAAATATTGGATCCAATGTAGTTTCTTAAGATATGTCTCGACCTTTTGAAATGTGTCCGTCAAAGGCGAGGTTGGTTCGAAAGGGGTGGAAAGAATTTGCCGGACGTTTACCAGACATTGAAGAAGGAAAATTCACTCAAGATTGTAACATTCTTTATCGGTTCTTCTAAATAAATAAATTTTCGGGATTTTTTTTTTTTTTTTTTTACAAATATTGATATGATAACATAGGTTTTGTTTGTAAGGTTTCTTGTAGTATTTAGCACAGTGGTTCTCAAACTTTCAGGTTCGAATCCCGGCGGTGGCATGGATGTTTACGAGTGATTCGGAATCCACTTTAAACTATAGGTCCCAGTCTGTCGGTCTTCTGAAGTCGGACGCATTTAAAACTTCACAAATAATTGTAGGTGTACTCTATAATTTCTGAGAAATATGTTATAATTGTTAAGTCAAATATAGAAAAAAACATGTAAAATAATGTGATATGTGATGAATACCGTAAGTGTTCTAGCGATTGTTCAATGCTCAATTCTCCTTTTCTCATCAATATATTGAGGAATTTTTCTCTTTTTACACTTTATCGCGGTGAGGGGTAGAATATCCTAATTCATATAAGTAGGACGTTGAAAATTTCTGTAAAATTTTCAAAGCTTTTTTAGATACTAACACGTATTCTTCTTTTAAAATAATCCAAAAGGTTTCAAGAAACAATTTCTTGTGTTTAATCTTCAATCCATGATTAATGGGCGTAACTGCTAGTTGTTCTTAAGTTAATGTTAGATGATCAATTCGACAGAGTATACCTATAGACGGATTATTATAGTTTGCAATGGAAATTTTTTAACATTGAAAATCACATAGACGCTAACGTTTCTAGCGGCTAACCATGGAAGTTAAAGCTCCAAATTGTTCGGAAACATTTTTTTGATGCATTACCGCTGTTTGTTTTCATTCACGTAAAAAAAGGCCAATCAGAAAAGTTATAGTGAAAGCTGTCTTTGAATGAAAAAACTGAGAAAAAGAGACCATATTTTTTTATCTAGACACATTTTTCTGGACATGACACATTTTTCACAGAGGACAATCGAAAATCTAGTGCGCACACTTTGAGAACCACTGTATTAATTCAAGGATTAAAAAGACTTATGAAAACCATTTAAATAACTCACAGGCCATTCAAGGTCCGCGGGGTCGAATTCGATCCTATTTCTTTTGATCCATTCTTCTTGGTAATACTCTGTCGAGTTGATCATTTAACATTGACTTAAGAACAACTAGTAGTTCTATCCATTGGTCATGAAATGAAGATTAAACACAAGGAATTGTTTCTTGAAACCTTTTGGATTCTTATGAAAGAAGAATACGTGTCATTATCTAAAAAAGCTTTCACAATTTCTGAAGGTATATTGCTGTTCAATTGTTTCAGTGAAGTTAACCAAAACATTATATTATTCAATCGTTCATTTTAGTATTCATTCTATTGATTTTCACTTAAGATTCTGTGAGCAAAATTATGGGTTTTTTTCAACAGCTCACAAATGTCTGAATGGTTTTCCGACGATAAAAAAATAAATCCCGGCTCTGTCAAAAATCTTGAAATTTTCATTCAATTTCTTCAAGTAATACCAATGTCAACAGCGATAGTCTTTAGTTCAAATACAAGGTTAACTTTCACACTAAATTATTATGTACTTCATTTTATTATAAGAGAGCAAAGCCTTATAATATTATAAATATATGAAGTAGCAACTTATGTTAATTTATCTTATTTAATGTTTGGTTAGAACAATAAAATGTTTTGTCGAGAGAGAGTAAAAATTGTACCACGAAACCAGTTTGGATACTCATGTCTGGCTTATTATATTCACAGTAACTTGACCGTTGATCACATAAAAATGATTGTATATATATATATATATATATACAATCTGATATTTTATATATATATATATATATATATATATATATATATAGAAATATCAGAAATTAATATTATTTTTTTTCAGTTTTAAAACTTTCCAAACTGAAATAATAAATTGAAATTACCAACATTTAGATAAAAGAATCTGTTTTCTGACAATTAAATAATCAATTTCTTTTTAAATCAAGGAAACTAAATTATTATTTGATCAATAGTTTTTTTCTCCCTTCATGTATTAGAAAAAACGAACACACTAAAACTGCTTATTATAATAATTACAACCTTCATCCAAAGATATTAACAGCAGTATCTATGAATCTAAAATACATGCGAACGGCTTATCTAATGTCGAATAATATGATCAGATTATCAGAGGCAATTATTGCTCTCGCCATAAAATCCTCCTAAAGATTGTAACATTTACGCGAACCAATAGCATTTGCCACGAAATAAAGATGTGACATAACATAATTTCAGAGCAATAATTCTGTGCCAGAGAAATATTTTGCCCGGCTCTATGAACCCCATAACACTCTTAATTGTCGTCATCTCATCGGGTGAGAAGTAATCCCCAATTAGGTACAGGATAAGTACTCACGATCTTTGACATTTCGGGAAGGATCTTATTCCTACGTATATTTTCACTAATAACTTGAAGCAGTTTCCTTTCAAACCGCGAGTAATCAAATTAATCATTAGAAATAATAAATCCCCGAGAGAATAAATAGTATGGAAAAAAAAAATAAATGAGACTGTTTGCTTTAATATATTCAATTGAATCGTTTGAAATTAACAAAGTTCATTCATTAAAATAACCTCAGAAAATTATTTTCTATAATTAAAGAATTCTTACGGTGCAATATTTTTGCGTTAATATATTGCCATTAAGTTTTATCCGTGGTTGTTGTTAAAAATACCGAATTCCTTACGGTACACTTAATATACGAATTTTCCTTGAGGCTCACATCGTTTAAAATAGCCGTAATAAAGTAGATTTTTCTTAAAAGCAACGATAAATAAGCTTTGCAAATTCTTATTTTATGAAGTAAGAAGTTGTAAAAATATCATAAACCGACATCATAAAAATTTTAAAGTGGATCTGTGGTTTATTGTACTAGGTGACCCCTACGATGCTAAGTAGTTAGAAGGTTAAACAGCAGAGCGGAAAATGATAAGAACTCGGCAATATCAATAAATTACAAGCTATTATGCGGACAACAAATGGCAAGTAAATGTCGCTTTTCATATTCGAGATAATATGAAAGCATAATTACTCTGTTTTAATCACCTAACTGAAGTAAATGCAAGCCACAAAAATTGACTAATTAAAAATATTATAAACTATTATATTATAAACTATTTTACATATAACTTTTCCACAAAGCTTTTTTAAATATTTTTTACAACGGAAAATTCTTCAGAAATCACTGTATTGGATTTTCTTATCAGGTGATTTTTTCCCTGCAATGTGCATTCATTTTGGGGCCTGGTGGCCGAGTGACTAGCGCTCTGGCACAGGTTTGAGTCCCAGAGGTGCTATGGATGCTTGTAGCAGTTCAGAATCCATTTTAAACTGTAGGTCCCAGTCTAATATGACTGTAGAGCGTTTGGGCGTAGGACTCACAACCCTATCACGTAAAAGAAAAACTTCTCCTGACTCAAAAACTACTGGTAGCAGACGGCATTGGCCCACCATGGGCTTACTGCACCAATCATGATAATGATGCAATTCGTTTTACGATATACAGTATGTATTCTTTTCAGTAAGACACTTCTAAAAATGAATTATAAAAGAGTGAATATTACGTATCACATCCGTTTTCTTAAATCTTATTTAAAAACATCTTAGTTTTTATTTTCCTCATTTATTTTATGAATAGTTTTGACTACTAATCTATATAATAAGAATTTCATTAACCGTTTGCGGCTAAAATTAATTTTTGAATTATATCAATGTAATGTCGAGTTAGTAACTTTGAGTATTCTGTATATTTGTATGCTGTATAAAGTAGAAAATAAAATGAAATTTAAGTTAAGTTTTAACGAGATTCTAACCCGACAGATTAATAGCTAAGCCTGCCAAGATATCACATAAATGAGGATGTACTATGTTACATAAAAAATAAACAAAATACAATTACCAGCAAAAAGAATCCGTTAATACGTTAAACGACGCAAGTTTATCTTTTAGAAACCACGTCGACCCACTCTCGACATTGGACAACAAAGGGTTAATAAAAGTCAAATAACACGAGCACACGATGAAAAAATTGTCCGTGACATAAACGATGTATGTTTCTTCTGCTTTTCTGGGGTTTCATCTAGTTACTAAAGGAAAATATTGAAAAATATTCTGTCACGTGCAGTTTTATCACATATCGCAGCTCAATTTTAAGAATTTACTCTATTAAGGTGCAAGAAAGCATTTCCACGAGTTCGTAAAACATATTACTTTAATAAGGGTAAAAAATTGTACATTAAAATGATCATGAAAGAAAAAAAGGGACAATTTATACAATTTTCAAGCGAGAAAAAAAAAGAAAAGAAATTTCAGGAGCATTATTATAAGAACTTGTAACTTTTATATTAGTGTTCATTTATTATTCACCCGAATTAAGAAAAAAATATAATTTGCACAAATTTATAGATTAATAAAACTAAAATGGATAACAAAATGTTATGATCATAAAGCAAAATATGCAATACCTTTGTGATAGAAAAATGGACTTCCTTTTTGGAATCAGCACTAAAAATAACATAGAAATCAGTGATTAAAATTAGAAAAATTTTTTTTACGACTGTGTAATATTTCAGTTATTTAATAGTGGCAGCGCTTGCGAACACTAGATCTATACGTTAAAAAAATTTTTTTCCTTGTTCGCGACAAAGTAGAAACTGAACAAAAAATTTAATCACTAAAAGATTTAAATATTTTGTTCGTATTAAAATATATTTATTTTTTACACCACTATTTTTTTCTTTCACGTAGTCAAACAAAAACAAATCTCTGATGGAAAAAAAAAAAAAAAAACAGAAGAGATCATCATACCATTCAAATGGAGAGTTCAGTTGTCCCTAAAAACCAGTATCAGACAAAAATAAACACAACGCAGGGCAAATATCTCCTAAAATTCTTCCCCGCAATTAAAAAAAAATAAATAAATACAAGATAAATTTCATATTGCGCAATCCGCCGGGTAGAAAGCGGGAAACGAGTCTTTATTATTTCGCTTCTAAGAAGGAGAACAAAAAAATAACAACAGGATATCGTCTGGCATACATTGCACATATTTTTCACTTTCCCTCTTCTAAATCGGCTCGGAATATTATATAAAAATAGTAAATAAACCATCCTAATATTCAACACACATGCGCAATCGGTAAACAAGGTGTTTTTGAAAGTTATGCAATAGATCTCATCCATTTGTTCGTGCGAAAAAGAAGACAAAAAAAAAAAAAAAAAAAAAAATTATCGAATTTTGTAGCAATTGGACACAGTTATTTTTTTTTAAATCTAAATTGTGCTTTATAAAGCATTACACTATGAGGTGAACGAGTTCAAGAAGATGCAATATAATTAACAGAAGTACTCATAATTCTCTTTAAAAAGGAGATATTGTTTACGTTAATTTATTTAACAGAAATTAAGCCAAACTAACTAACTATTAATAAGTCACGTTCAAACTGTTATTATTCAAGAATAAATTTGAGAAAACTCAATGGAAAATGAATGAAGTGAGCGAATCCTCTGACATACAATCTGTTTATGGATTGATAAATTAAAAATTACAGTGAGGATCCAAGTTTCGTATCCCTTAAACTTTTTATATTATATTAATAGCATAATGTATAAATAACTTATATAAATAATCTTCTATAATCTTGCTAATAAATAGAGTTTTTCTTCGTTATTCTGATTTGTAAGTTTAAAAATTATTGCTCTGAAATTGTAAACTATAAAAACTTATGAACAACATTTTTTTTTTGATACTTTAAACAAAATTTTTAATAAATTACATTATTTTTATTTACTCATCAACAGTGACACCATTGATAAATATTTGCAGGACCTATTTTCTCCAATACAGTATTCTTCTTAAAGTACAATTACGATGAAGCCGTTTGAATTATTTATTATAAAATAGGCAATAATACGTGAACTTAATTAATTGGACACATTAATGAACTAAGTGTTTGAAATTGTCAAATTTCGAGCACATTGATACATAATAAAATCATATTACTTCAATTATACTGAAATTATTACATGGAATTCATGCAAAACTTTTGGCGAACACAGTAGTTAGTTTAGTTGCATACACGTTTTATTATAGGAACACTGTTTAGTTTCACTTCTAGTATATATTCGCATTTTCTCAAATGTAATAGTATTTAAAGACTGCATATTGAATTAAATGCTCCACCTTTTATATTAATAATTAACAAATTTTAACATATTAATAATCAATAATTAAATTAAGACAAAAATATGAATATAAAAAAAATTGATTTTTAAACTGATTCTTATTTGAAGTTTTCAGTACATTGTTTATAAATAGCAGTTTAAAAACTTATAAAAAAATATTTACAATTACATAAAAACTTGTAATACTTATAAATAAAACCGATGTTTGAAAAACTAAAAGATTTAATTTGCGAGTAAAAATAAGATATTTGGTTAACTGCATACACATACTATGTAAAAATCTTTTATAGTAAATTAATTTCAATTTAAATATTGCATATACGCGTTCAGAAGAAAAGGGTAATATCATAAGGTAATATGTATAATCTTTCTTTAGCTTTTCAATAAGCTTTTATATCATTTTCAAACTTGTCAAAACATACTAGTATACAAAATTATGAATCTACATATTATTTAATATTATAAATAAATATTCATTCATTGAAATTATAATTTAAGGCTTATTTTTAGAAATTTTCTTTTAACATAAACTTAATTTTTTTTTAATTTAAGGGCATAAATTTTACAAAAATTTTCCAGTCCAAATTTTCGAATCAGTCATTATCTGTTCAAAATGGAATTTAAGCAAAAATAAAAATGAAATTCGTATTAATTTAAACATGTGCCGAATATTTTTAAAACTTTTTAAGATAACTCGTGCTATTTTTATATCACAAAATAAATTGATTCTTACCTTTTTTTTTTTTGTAATTTTCTTTCTTGACTGTCAACTGTCAAACACGTACTTTTTCTTCCATTACACCTTTCCAAACTAACAAAAACAGAAACAAGCGAACAAACAAAAAAAAAAGGAAATTTATTTAAAATTAAACAAAAATTAAATAAAAAAAAAAAATCGCGCCGCTATTCTAAGAGTCAGTGAAACTTCGGGTGACAGTCGCTTTTCCACGGTTGCTAAATGTGACGGTCCCGATTTCCCTCCGTGCGCGAGGCGGTGCTTTCTGGGGCGACCGGCTTCTCCGAGTGTTGGAGCGATCGTTTTGATTGTACGGTAGCCGGGCCGTCCGTCGCCAGAGGGCGCTTGCCTTGAATTATGGAAGTGGAATAACTCGCGCGTATTTTCGCCGTCTAGACCTTTACCCCTCGCTTTCTGTGGAAAACAAAATTTATTTTTACACGAATACACACACACACACACACCTGTGTTGTGTTGTTACGTGATGTTTTTTGTTTGTTGTTGTTACTTGTTGTTGTTTGTTGTTGTTGT
>BPLR01021291.1:0-73188 GCA_021605095.1 Caerostris extrusa | reverse complement strand
AGTTGATATTACAATGAATTCTAAGTAGTAAAATTAAATCGTATTCAAAAGCTACACAAATATCAAATATTCTATACGTCGATTCATCGTTATTTAATAATATTCAGCAGCTTTAGTAAGGAGAGATTTTAAAGTCTATGTTATTATTTTAAACAGAATACCCGTTTGAAACTGTAATCATAAAATTAATTAAAATAATAATAATTTATTTAAAATAAATAAATTTACCTAAGCAAATATAATATTAATTAAATATAGCATTTTAAATAAATTTTGAATACAATAATTCCTAAAATAAACAAAACTGTAAACCAATACCAAATTAATTATTAAAATTGCACTTAGTTAAAATTTGTATTCATACATTACAGCAGATTTTTATGGGCATTAATTAATGGCCAAAAAAAAATCAAAAATTTAGTAACTTATGGCCATTCAAGTAAACAGAAAATTGTGCATCTTTGAATAAAACTTACGTTTATTTTTTAATTTATTATTTTTACTATAGTTTTTTAAAATTTATTTTATTTATATAACTTTTTTTATTAATTTTTTATAATTATTACCTTATTATATTTTATTATTACTTGATATTATGATGAATTCTAAGTAGTAAAATAAAATTGAATTCAAAAGCCATCACAAATATCTATATTCTACAAAAAGATCGATTAATTAAACAACTATTTATTTAAAATAAATAAATTTAATAAAATAAAGCAAATATAATATTAATTAAATATATCATTTTAAATAAATTTCGAATTCAATAATTCCTAAAATATACAAAACTATAACTAATATCAATTTTAATTATTAATTAAAATTTACAAAAAATAAAATAATATATTTTACATTTTTTTATAGTACATCATAATATATTCTACATTTCTTTTTATTTTATATCGTGCATTTAATTTTTAAATTAAAAAGTAAGAAATTAAAATAGAAGTAGACTTTTCAATTATAATTCATAAAGATATACAAACTATATTTATAGATGTATTAAATAATGTATGCATATTTGTTGTGCCTAATTACAATGTCTGGCGATTTATAATTAAAAAGTAACTCTTCCAAATTATAGCCGGGATAAAAAATTTTATCTAGATGAGTGTATATTTAAATATTTATAAAAGTAAACATATGACTTAAAGAACTTATAACTATATTGTCGAAAAAAAAAATGGTACCTTGGGCAATATAGTTTGTAATGAAAATCAATACATAAAAACCAATATTATTCTCGAAGCTTTAAAATATATGAATTAACGTTGGTGAGAAAAAGTTTTAAAATCTGATTTTTCTTTTTCAAAAACGAAATAGTGAGGATTACAATAAATCCTCTGTGAAAAGAGGATTTTTTTTTTTTTTGTCGGAGATTCTTTTGTTTTAAAATTGAGTTGAATATTTACTTTGGAGTTACATTGAATATTTTTTCGATACGTCTTTTTAAAAGATACATCCTATATTAATATTTATTTAATATTTTATTTCACACCTATAATTTCCAACACAATATTAAAATATTTATTTTGATTAAATTCAAACAGGTATTTGATTTTTAAATTATGTTTCTGCCAATATCTTTGGATTGTGAACATATGTAGACGATAGAATCAACCTTGAAAAAATTGATGATACTGTAAAATTTATGTCTGTTTGTTAACATAATATTTATTCTACACATTTAACATCATGGAATAATTTTGTCAATTTTGAAATTGCTGAAATTTTATAATGTTGTAATCGATTAATTTCTTTAATAAACTACGAAATATTATCAAAAATTTATATTTTAATTATTAACAAACAATATTAATTTATGAATTTATTTCCATATACTATACTATTTTTGTTTTATCAATGTTGTATACACGTTTAAAAGATTTTTTTTTCTAATGAAGCTGGAAAACACTTAGACAGCTTCGTCTTGGACGTGCCTTAAGGCAAGCGCTGCACAGACGTTACTCACTTTGAACTACCAAGGGGGCAAAGATAATCGTGATAAATATATCATGCGTTCAAGATAAGCCACGGACGCGAAATAACAATGCCCCCGCAACGCTCTACGATCCTATTAGACCGGGACCTTCGGTTTATAGTGGATTCTGAACCACTACACACATCCATGGCACCGCCGGGACTCAAACCTCGAAACTTGTGGTACCGAGCGCCAGAGTGCTAGCCACGCGGTCATTCAGGCCCCACGTTTAAGATATGAAAGTGTATAATTTAAATATTTGAAAAGCATTGTTTGTATTTAGAAAGTTAACCACTTTTAAGATTTCCTTTATTAAAAATACAAACATTTTGTTAAAAAATATTTATTTATTAATCATTTCGAAAAAGGACAAAATGAAATTAATTTAGCCAATTCAATCAATCGAAATTAATTTAACCAGTTTCATTCCGATTTAATGAAATATTTCAGTAAAGAAATGATTATAGGTTTTTGATCTGGTACATTTTAAGAATATAACAGGTTACTGTGTATTTTTAGTTCAAAAATGAATTTACATTTGCGTTTTTAATTCAAGAAGTATTATTTCCGTGTTAAATTGTTGAATAAAAAAAAGCATCTGCAAAATATTCCTTGATGTTATCTTTTATTAAGATAATAGCTTATTTTCATTGGTATATATTTTAGAAAATCTAATTTTAAATTTAATTAAATATTTTCCAAAGCAAAGATTCTTTTATTACAATCGAAATATAATTTTACATATTCATCTTCAGAATTAAGTTAAAACTTTGTAAGTCTTGTAGTGAGCAGATTGGGCAACCGTCTTGAGACACAGGTTGAGAATTCACAGATTTATTTATACATGCTCATATACCATACCCATACCATTAGACACATAAACTATTTAACACAATTTAAAGGCAGATAGTTATAGATTCGTGGAAGGATTCCGCTTCTAAACCAAAAACCCGATACTTAGCTACACGCAGAGTGCGCGAAATATACTTTCTCAAGGTGAGACTCTGTAGGCAAATTAGGCCGGAATGCCAAACTAATGAGACTTTGTAGATCAACTGAGTCGGAATGCGCTAAATATATTTATACTTTCGGGATGAAAGACAATATACTAATGTTTCTCAGCTGAATCGTATGGTTGAGCTGTACTTCCTCCTCGGATGAGAGTCTCGGAGACAGATTGACCATTTCTTCTGAACGCCACAAAGGGGCGCTGTTGCCAGTGTGTGTAGGGAGGAAGCACGATTTCAATTCTACATATTCGTTTTCAAAAATACTTTGTAAGTTAAAAATGTGTAAAGGAATATTTAGTAATAGAGATGCAAAATAAAAATAGTAATCACGATATAAGTAATTATACTTGCTTAAATTTTTTAAATTTGTTTTATTTATGCACGCTAGATTTATAATGCGTAAAATCAAATAGGCATACAAAAATTCTTTCAAATTCTTAACTGTTTGCCAACAATTTTTAATTTATTTTTAGTTAATTAAGGAATTCATGCCATCCAAAAATGTTAACTGAGTAAAAATAACTACTCAGTCAAATGCCATTTTTCTAATAATAAGCGTGTGTAGAATTTTAGCAATTAGCCATTTAAGTCAAATGATATGTACCCAATCCATATATTTTCTAAAAAGAATGAATACAATAGTTGTTAAGAAGTGATTGTAATTTAAATGTAGGAGAAGAATAGTCCAACTGTTGAATAAATAATATGCAACGCGTCTGTCACCAAGAAAATTTGTCACTCAACACCTGAAGTTCCATTATATAATTTGGGGATGTTCGCCGACAAGCTACATGTTCAGAAAAGTCACACACAACATTGCTTTGCAGAATATTTAAGGTTAAAAAAAAGTCACAACATTTTGACACCTTTCTTTGAAACTTGCACGTTTTAGTTTAACTTTTGTGACAGTTCATTTTCACAATTTGCATTAATTGTGAGAATTTTAGAACTTTAGACATATGGTAACATGTGTTAGAAAGGGACATGTTGTTTCTGATATGGAATAGGATACTTGGGAAAAAAATGAGCTCAACATGTTAAACTTGGGTATTTTATTGATGTAATAATAACGTAAATATTTAAAAGTATAATTTAAAATTTAGAAAATTTAAAAATATAGGAGATTCTGATTAAAAAAATTATATATTTGAAAATGTAAAGGAAAAGATTGTAATAGGAGATACATATTAAGTGTAACAAGTAATAGCTATAGAATCATAAAAGTTTTACAAATTTATCTTTGAAAACGTTTTGTAAATTTCAATGTGTGAAAAAAGGGAAATATGAATTTATATTACAAGATAAAAATGGCTAGGAAATTAATAAAGTCAATATGAAGTAATACTTGATAATATGAAAAGTGATAACATTTCTTTGAAATGCTGATGCAATCTTCGATTGCCAAGGAATTCATAACATTTAGAGATATACAGTATTTAACACATTTGAAGACACATAATGATAGATTTGTGGAAGGACTCCACTTCTTAGCCGCAAATCTGATACTCGCCTAAGCGCAGGGTGCGCGAAATATAATTCCTCTCATGGTGAAAGTCTATAAGCCAACTGGACCATTTCTCCTGAACGCCAAACAGGGTCTTTCTTGACAGTTTTTATAAGGAATCTTGTTATGAGTCTTATTTATTTTAATTAATTTAATTATTCCTTATAATTTTTTTCGCTTTTCCTTTTTAATTGATAAGGGGCTACATAGTCCTAGGTACTGGGAAGGTAAAGTCAAGTAAAAGTAAAAAAAAACGAAAGAGAACTCTAATTTGTATTCTCCATGCTAGATATTGAGCAAGAATCAATTGATTCATAAAATACATTACCTCATACTTCACCCCTGCCACCCCTATACCTCTTCATCCCTATATCCTATACCCCTCACCCCTATACCCAATGTACAATGTATATAGTTACAGAAATACAAGTGTATTATAATAGTATATTATAATGTAAAAATTATTATTAAACAGTTTGTTGTTTCATGGTAACAAAAACATAAATTATTATTAAACATTATTGTTGACATAATTGGCATATATAACTATTAATGCTGTTATTCAAGTTTAGGTGCAAAGATCAGTTAGAACGGAACATAATGAAATACGATTTATAATAAATACTTTATAACCAAGTTTAAGGTGCTTCCTCCTACGTACTGCAAGAGTGACTCCTGTAGCGTTCAGGAGAAAGTGTCATCATATCGAGACTCTCACCAGAGAGAAAATACAGCGCAACTTGCGTTTCCACTGAGAAATATTTAGTTAACAATCTCTCATCCCCAGAGGAAATATATTCAGCGCATCCCGGCGCATTAGTTGGCCTACAGACTCTCAATCGGAGGTAGAAGGTAGTGTATTCTACGCATCCAGCGAAAGCCTAAGAATCGGGTTTTCGGCCTAGAAGTGGAATCCTTCGACGAATCTATAAACATATGTCTTTAAATGTGTTATATATCTAATTATCTTAATTGCACATGTGTAGTGTTTGTGCGTGTGTCAATAAAACTGTGCGTTCTCCAGCCTATGCCTGAAGTATCTCAACCCAATTACACCCAGTTAAAATCTGCTAGCACGCTGCAATACTTAAACGAAAATTATCCGAAGCTTTAACTTTATTATATATATATATATTAAGGCAAAACTATCTAAAAATCCAAATGCAATTTCAGAATTTTCTTAAATTACGTAAAAAAAAAACAAATTGAATACAAGAATTTAAATTAGTTTCTTCGTCCAAAGTTTTCGCGTTTCAGTTGAGTTGCCTAAACAAATTTTATAAATCTCCAAATTTCTTAAGAAGAAGGAAGAAAAAAAAAAAATTATTATATTCAAATAAAACTTTAAAACAAGGGTGCTGCTTTTTATTATATCAAATATTTTATAGTGGATTATGTAATAAAATATTGCTTTTTCAGTCTTCAAGTTCTCAGATTAAGATCAGACGAATAAATTTCCTAACTATATCCCAAAATGCAAAATAAGGATTTAAATTCTCTTCTATAAAGATTTGGAAAGGTATTAAAATTTTCTAGGAAGTTTATTATTTTCAGAGGAAAATACCCTAATCGATTTTATAATCTAATTAAAAATTCGATGTGAATATTTATTATTCAAAACTATCCCGAATTAATTATTTTATATTGTGTTTAAACTAGTATAAATTATCGAATAGATGGTAATAAAGTTTAAATTTATACAATTTTATTTTTTAAATAAATAAATATTTTTTTAAATGATGAGTTGAACTTTTCAAATTTAATCATTGAAATTAGTTTCTTGATTTTCATAACGTATGCCATTTTAACTCATAACTCATTTTAACTCATAGTCACGCTTAGTAAGGACAAGTGTTTCCTTAAATCCAGTGACAATAGAAAAATATTTCACAGTTGATTGTCCTCTTTACTGGAAAGGGTCTGACAATCAATGCCTCGTCCTCGAATAGGTGGTCTGGCAGAGAAAGTAACTATTTTTGTTACAGATATCAGAGTAGTAGTATTTTTAAACCCCAGGTAATTTATATTTTTATGTGTTCAAATTTTGTAAATTGTATTTTTTAACATTATGTAGTTCAGAGAATTGTGCTGCCTTTATTGAAGTGGAAAAAAGTAGGTGGTCTGGCAGAGAAAGTAATTATTTTTCTTATAGATACCATACTAGTACAGTTTTTAGACATCTAGTAATTTATGGCTTTTAAGTGCTCATTTTTTGTAAATTATATTTTTTAACATTACATAGTTCAGAAAATTGTACTGTTTTTTATTGAAATAGAAATATAAACTTAAGAAAACTTCTGATATTTCTGGAAAATATACACTCAAGAGCCAAAACATTATGACCACCCCTACATTTTGCAATGAACTCGCCTGGATGACGTGGAAGGCACGCGATCAGGTGGAAGTGGTATTTAACTGGTATTAAGTGGTGGTATTAATCCATGCCAAGGCGGGTTGAAGCTGTGTTGCGCACCAAAGGTGGGTCAACTCGTTATTGACCGGTGGTCATAATGTTTTGGCTCTTGAGTGTATGTGAAATAAGAATTTTTCTGCCTACACACTTCTTTCCAATGCAGGTGACATCCATAATTCTTTATCATTTGAGCATGATAAATAGGAAAAAAAATTAATTGCACAGGAATAACGACTTATTTCATACAAACTCAAAAATAATATAAAACAATTGTAAATGCATTCAATCAAGTATTTATTACATAGCAATACTATTGTAATCGTTTAGCAGTTGGGTTGTCAGACAATTAAAGACTGCCTGAGTTTGATACGTGACACTTTGATATTCTGTGCAGATCAGATACAGTAAACGAGGTCCGCTGAAGTGTTTTAAACAATCATTAATCTCAAAAACAAATATACTCGATTACCATTGTGATAATAGGGCCTGAATGGCTACCCCGAGTGGTACTTTTCTGGATTTTCTCCCATGGTACCACGAGGTTAATATTCAAAACTCGAGACATCGGCTTTTCCATGGATGTGTGATCCGTGGTTTGGAATCACACTATCTGAAACCGTAGGTCCCGGTCTAAAAGGTTTAACGTTAGAGCGTCCCTGATCAGGGGTCTATTGTTACTTTTCAGACTCCTCCGTGGCTTATCTTCAAATCATCTTTTTCGTGCCCCCTGGTTGCAATGCCCAAAGTGCAGTAACATCTTGGAGCGGACATTTCATCTCACCTTCCCGTCATCCCTGCAGCTTCCTCTACTGTCTAAGTGTTTGGGAGGCTGCATTAGGTCAACAACCAAACCATTGTGATTTCTTTCGTTTCTCGTTGTTGTTTTTACTGCCGAGGGTTCTGTTTCTTTTTTTATTTTCACTTTTGAGAAACTGCAATTGGAAATAAAATATTCAAAAATGTTCTTTCAGAAAGCAACTGTCACTAATTGGTGTACTATTTGAGCATACACAAATAAAACACGACGTACATCAGTGTTCAGAAAAGAAAGGCTGTCCACAAGGCACTGTTTGTAACAGTCCAACCAAACAGCTAATACAATTCATACTGTCTGTTCGGAGTATTCCCCTTTTCTCCGAGACGACACTTTGCGGGCAGTTATCCCTAAAAAGTCCTTCCGTCATCTATCGTGAGCTGTTCGAGGTCTATATGATGTATATATGGTCTATATGAGTCTATATTATGACCCCCGATGTTCCTCCATGTTCTTTCTAAGAGAGACGATGCATAGAGTTTCATAGCCTAAGGTACGAAAAGCTGAGAAAAAGCAAAGAAAAGTCCAACCAAAAATGTACAGAAGAGCGAAAAATAAAAATTGATAGAAATTACATCTTCACTGGTGCAACAACCCTATGGTGGGCCAAGGTTGTCTGCCTACTGGCAGATTTCAAGAAAGGAGATGTTGTTTTTTACGGGTAGGTCTGTCAGCCCTAAGCCCAACAGTCATATTAGACCGGGACTTACGGTTAAAAGTGGATTCCGAATCACTACAAACATCCATGGCAAAGAGCGAGAGCGCCTATAGGCTCCTGATAAAAAGTTTATAACATTAAAATACTTAAGTTTTCAAATTAAATGAACTGCTATAAAACAATTACAACCAGTTTTTTGTTTAGTGTAATTCAATTGTTTACATTGAACACAAAGTTTTGCTTATGAAAACCTTTTCATTATATAAAAATTCGTATTTAATTAATTTTCATGAAACTTTTATCCTTTTTTGTAAATATTTGGATGTGTCTAGATTTCAAAAGCGTTGAATAATGTAGGATTTACATGATACAATTGAAAAAAAAAAAACATTAAGTGCTTTTATCAAAAATGTTCGAAAACATAATACTTTTGCTCTAAATATACAGCAAAATTTAAATGATATATAAAACGGAATTAACTGCACAAAAACAATTATAAATAGTAGAATTTAACCACTTTACCATTTTAATAAAGATCTCTGTATCATTAGTTTTAATATTTTATCGCAATATTTAACTTATAAAAGAAAATATTTTAAAGAGGATATTTAAACGCGGTCTGTTGTTCATTTTGAAAACACATTAAATGCAGACGCGAATTTTTATGCAATATTTCTATAACTTTAATATATGAGGGTTTATGTTAAATATATAATAACATTTCTTATTTGCAAAGGCAGAAGAATGATTATGCAAACATCCATTAACGAATCCGACCTCACTCTTTTCCCAGAATAAATAGAAGACATTCTTCTTGTGTTGTTTCGTATTCTTATGCTTTTAGCGGCTCATCTGAGTTCCTTTTTTTCTCACTTCCATAATAACTTCAGAGTGTTTATTTGGGAAGGACGTCTGTACTCACCCTTTCGATGGCTTGCATAAAGGGTAAATGGAATTTGTTTATCCGTTTTTCTGATTCACATTCCTAAAAGTCATAGATTCGCGAGTGCATTAAAGATTGACTTTTTTTAATGTAGTACATTTTGTTACTCTGCCATCAATAAATGCGAGATGTTTTTCTTTCCAGAAAGGTTTTAAAAGATTAGTTAGTAAATATCGTTTGTATACCTTTGGAGTTTTTTTTTTATTAAGTTAAAATCTGAGTGGTAGATAAAAGAAATTAACTTAAGATTATTTAATGCAAATATATAATTTTAATTCATTATAATAATAGTTACCATTACTATTATCAAAAAAATTGAACTAATTAAATCTTTAAGAAAATAAGATGCGACACATTGGCGTTACGACTTAAAATAGCTTTTTGCTGAACACTAATTCTCAGGTCGTAAAATGTCATGGTGGCATGGGTGTTTATGAGTGCTTCAAAATCCAAGTTAAACTGTGGGTTTCGCTATAAATAGCCAAAAGTGTCCAAAAAATGGCCGTAGAGAGACAAACCTTGAATAGGCATGATATTAGACTTCCCTTGGCGTGAGATACGTAAAAACCAGATAAACATCCATATGATATAAACAGCGTTAACGAAACACGCTTCCAAAGGACATGTTTATCATTTTAAGTGAAATAAATTGAGAAAATAGCTAAACCTTTAATGTACCTTTTAATTTATTAATTTTTAATTAATAAATTTAAACTTAATTAATTTTTAATATTTTAAATGTAAAATATTAACGACACACGTTTAAAAAAATTCTGCATATAAAATAATATAGTAACTAATACGAATTTTAACTAAAAATTCATTGAAAATTAAAAAAAATACATTAAAAAAATACAAAAAAAAATAAAGTTATTTATTCTATATTTTTATTTTTATAATATAAATTATTTTATCTTTTAGCTTTTCCTTTCCTGTCTTTATTTTAACGGTAAATATTTAAATGAAGCTATGTTTTCGATTATATGGAATTATTTAAAGAGATATCTTTTACAAATTATATTTAAAAGCTTTTAAAATTTTATGCACATTTTTGTTTGGCAATTAAAATGTCTGCTTTTTATATATATGTAAAAAATTAACTATTTCATTTACTTCACATAAAACATTTTTTATCTGAAAGGAACATTCTTAATTATTTATAAAAATAAATGTACAATTAATAGAATTAATAACTGCCTAGTTAGAAAAATATATTGGTACATTGGTTATGTTTTATGGTATGAAAAACAATAAATAAAACATAAATATTATTCTCCAAGGCTTAGAATGTAAGAATGAATGATGGTTAGAAAAGAGAAATACAAATCAGTTCTAAGAAGTCAATTTTTCTTTTTTGAACAAAAACGAAATAGTTAGGGTTAGAAGAAAACCCCTGTGAATAAAGAATTCATTTTTTTCCTTCTATAGTGTCTGGTTTGTTTTAGAAATAAATTTAATTGAATATTTTATTCGCAGTTCCCTTCAATTTTTAAATATATTTACTTAAAAGTTCCATTATATATTAATTCTTATTTTATATTTTATGGAACTTTCATTGCTGTTAAAATGGTACCAACATGTTTATTTCGTTTTGATTGAAGCAATTATTTGATTTTTAATTTTGTTCGGTCGTCATCTTTGGACTATGATAAAAATAAATCTATTTATCTATATTTAAATTCATGGAAAAAAATTGTGCAACTATAAATTCGTACTCATTTGTAAAAAGAATATTTATCTTACAATTATTAATTTTATAAAACTTTTTTTAACTCCTGACAAGAGTTGTGGAATTTTATAAATTTATAATCGATTAACTTCTTCACCAAACTACCAATTTTCCACAAAATTAAATTAAAATTTTTCTAACGAAACTATTATTTTTTTGTTTTATTTCAATGTCATTAGATAACTTTTTTTTTTGCTTTTTAAAATCAGATAATTAATGTATAAAAAACCATAATCTCGTGTGTGATGAAATTTAACTTTTTGAAAGACATAAAGAATATTAAACAGGTTAACTGATATTGAGTTTTTCATGACTAAAATATGCAAACATTTGATAAACTATAACACCAAATAAATTAAAAACTACACCGAAGAGGAGGATATCTTTATAATGGATTCAAACACTTTTAAGTTTAACTCTATATAGTTTTTTATATTTATTTAAAAGTTCATATTTAAATTATGTTAATATAACTTGACTAGATGTTACCTGAATAATTGACGCGCGGCCATGCCATATGGATTCAAATACTATTATGTAATACAAAAAAAAGTAATTTCAGTTATTTTAAAAATAATTTTAGTTTTAATTAAAATTTAGAATTACATATTATTAAACGAGACATTTGATAACAATAATTTCACAAAACTATTAAATTTCGTTCTTAAGACCTGTTCCTTACTTTTCAACTTTTTTTATTCTAATGCAGCTGTCAAACACTTAGACAACTTGGTCTTGGATGCCTTAAGGCAAGCGCTGCACAGACGTTACTCACTTTGCATTACCCTGGGGGCGCGTGTAACTTGAAGATAAGCCACGGACGCAGGAGTAACAATGCCCCCGTAACGCTCAACAATCCTATTAGGACCGGGACCTACGGTTTAAAGTGGATTCGAACCACTACAAACATCCATGTCACCGCTGGGACTCGAACCCGAAACCTGTGGTACCGAGCGCCAGAGCGCTAGCCACTCGGCCATTCATTTCTTTTCGACTAAAAACCTATATATAGATAATAAATATATTTAGGAAATTTTAAATCTTTTTGAATATACAAATTTGTATTTAATCTTTATAAAATATTTTAATTCAAACATCATTCAAAATAACATTTATATTTATGACCATAACTGTATCATTGTCGGAATAATAAAACATATATTTCTTCCATGTTGTGTAATAATGTATAACCTGAATAAATTAAATAATTTAAGAAAGCAGTCTAGAACATTTTTAAATCATGTGTGTTTAAAGTTTTGTGTTTTTAGCTTAGGAACTTAAGTTCTAAATTCGTTGGCAGTCACCAACAAAATAGTAGCTATTTTGTTTCAATGGATTTCGTTCTATTTGTTCATAAAACAAGGTATTAAAAAGTTACAAAGTTTTTATAGTATTCGCTTTGCCTTTGAATAAATTGAACTTATTTTGTGAGAAATAGAAAATATATTATAATAAAACTTACCATGATAAATATTGAAAGAAATTTTCCATGCCTAACTCAAAACAGCATTTACTCATTTAAACCAAAGATGGGCCTATACAGTTTTCCAGTAAACACATATGGCCAATATATAACACATATTTACCACATTACAAACATTTACAGTTCTAAATAAAGTAAAAAATATGAAACTGGGTGAATGTTAAAAACATAACGCTCTATTTTCTGTTAATCTATTTTGACAAATAACTCATTTCCTTTAAAGCTTTTTTTTTGTTATATCATACATTTTTTAAAGAAAATTCTATATTTCCATATTATTAAATGTAATAAAAAGATTGAAGTCACAATATAAAACCCACATTATTAAAAAATGGTGAATAATATATAGGATTTCATAATTTTTCCGAAAATGCATAAATTTTAGGCAGCATCATATACATGCATAATACTTCACAGATATATCTTCAGATCCATGGTTTAACAACACAATTTTTCTAAGCATAAATCTTCTGGGATAAAACGAAAAAAAGTTGTCCAATAAAAACGGAGAATTATTCGAGGCATTTCAGTTAACTCCAAAATATATTATTTTTAAAGATAAAATAGCTGAAAAATTCAAATGCAATTTCGGAACTTAAAAACAATCGGCTGAATACATGAATATAAATTGACTTTTTTTTTTATGCAAAAATTTTCGCTATTCAGCTTTGCTTTCCCAACTGTTTCAGAAGTTCCTAAATTTCTTAAGAAAAAGCAAAAAAAAAAGTTATTATATTCGCATGAATTTAAAGCAAGGCGCTACTTCTTACGAAATCAAATATTTGAGGCTTGATTATGAATCAAAATATTGCTTCTGCAGTTTTTCTCGGCTTCATTCGGATATAAGAAGGTGGGAATAAATTTCATAAATTTATCGCATAAATGCAAACTAAGGACTTCAACTCTCTTGTATAAAAATTTCAATAGATATTAAAATTTTCCGTGGTTTATTTTATCCAGAAAAATATACTTTAATAAAAATTAGACCAAAAATGTTAAATTCTAATGTGCAGGTTGGGCAACCAGATCGTAACTAGATGTTGTTGGGTTGTGACACTTGAGACTCAGATTGGAGAACTCCCAGATTAATTCATATTACTCTATTTTATGCTTTTTAGCAGCATAGCTTACATAATTTTTTTTTAAATGAATAAAATATCTTATTTTGACATTCAATAGCTTGCATTGTACTCATAGAGTATTTCATCAAATGATATTGTTTAAAGTTTAAAAAAATCGTAAACAGAAAGTTATATTCTTGTAGTTAATTTTGGTTCCGAAAATCCTAGACTAACTTAGTAATTTCGTTATATATAAATCCCTGACCTGGAGATGTATACAAAATATCTTATCTAAATCAAAGATATTTCCTATTAAGGCATCCATTTTTCAATAAAATTATTCTGTCTAATTATATTGTACCAGTATAATTAGACAGAATAATTTTGCATTTTAGATTTATAATAGTATGTAGTTTATTTATTTTATCCAAAAATATACTCATTCAATAAAAAGTAGACCATAATTGTTAAATTGTAATGTGCAGGTTGGGTAAAAAGTCGTAACTGGGTGTAGTTCGGTTGAGATACTTGAGGCGCAGCTTCGAGAACTCCCAGATTAATTCATATTACTCTATTTTATGCTTTTTTAGCAGCATCAACTTACATACTCATGAAGTATTTCATCAAATGATATTGTTTAAAGTTTAAAAAAAAAAAAAAATCGTAAACAGAAAATTATATTCCTGTACTTAATTTTGGTTCCGAAAATCCTAGACTAACTTAATAATTTCATCATATATAAATCCCTGACCTGGGGATATATACAATATGTCTCATCCTAATCAAAGATATTTCCTATTAAGGCATCCATTTTTCAATAAAATTATTCTGTCTAATTATACTGGGTACAGTATAATATTTTAGATGCAGATTTTCTTCTGCATAATAGTATGTAATTTAATATAAAAAGCAATTTCTTCTTCGAATATTTAAATGGAGAGAAATGGACAAAATTTGTATTTATTTTGTTATAAATAATGCATATCTCAAAGCAGTCTTTTTTTTTTTTTTTTTTTTTGTAACATTTCATCATATTTCCTTCCCTGATAATGCATTAAAAACAAATGTTAAAAAATTAAGCAGACTGTTATAAAACGAAATTTATATCTCCATACATCTTTTTACATATAACTATCTAAATTAAGTATAGTTAGGCAGTAAGCAAATTATGAAAGTCTAGACTTATATCCTCTAGTAGAAACATCTTATACAAAGAACACATTTACATATATTTCATGCATAATGTTAATATTAAAGATATTGTAAATGCATTCTAGCCTAACATTGTACTCAAATGCTTTCATAATAGTTTGAAATTATATTACTTACATTTAATAAGGCGCAACTTGATAACAGTGCATAATGGGCTATTGAATAATAAAATGCATAACTAATTATTCATATTTTAGCATCATTTAAAATATGATAAATAAATGATTTTTAATGGTATATTACATTTAAATTTTTTTATGCTGAAATATTTCATTGTCAATAAAGGGAATCGAGCGGCATGATGGCCGAGTGACTAGCGCTCTGTAGCTCGGTGATGCCATGGATGTTTTTAGTGGTTTAGAATCCACTTTAAATCGTAGATCCCGGTCTAATATGACTGTAGCGCGTAGGACTGACATCCTAACCTCGTAATAGGAAAGCCTACTGTTTCGAAATCCACCGACAGGCAAACGGCCTTGGCCCACCATGGGCACTGTTGAGGCAATGAAGAACAGCAATAAAGTGAATAGGTATAGTAAATTTGTAAACAGGAAATTATTTGAGTTAGGTTCCATAAGGAGGAGAGAAGGACGCTGATACTTTATATTTCCATTTCTTTAAAACTGTGGATTTGCTCCATATTTGTCTTTCTCGAGGTGAATAAGCAAAGGTCTTTGGAATTCGAAAACAACAAAACTTGATTCGACTTGCTCATGTTCCATCAATTAACTTATTGATGTACTAAATTTAAAAGTTGTTTCGTTGTTTCTGATCACCGATATGATTTAGCTTAAGACCAAGTCTATAAGTCCAAGAATATTCAATTATCTTAGGAAATCTTCCTTTCCATGGTAGAGAATGTAGCACACTTATCGTTCCTCTTCTCAAACGAGGACCCCCAGGACCTTCTCCCCCTGATTTACTTGCGCGACGGCCGATGCAGTATGAAAACCGGTAGAAACTGGATTCCTGATAAAGGGGGAAGTGTTGCAGCTTCTGTGGCCAAAAAGACATGGAACGCCCGAGGTAGAAGTATGATTTTTCTCCTACCTGCTTGCTTTAGCTGGGCATAATGGAATGGTCTTCACAACTTGGGGTGACCCTTTAAACGTACTTCACCCACTCCGCCAATTTAAATTGAGCTGGAATAACACTTTAAATTAAATTAGTTTTTACAAACTTAATACAGAAAAAAATTACGTGGAATGCTCCATTCAATGGACAATATAGTGTTGAAATAATTAGAATTTTCGTTCAAAGTATCGCTAACGAATTTGTTAATCTTCCAAAAAATGCCAGCATATTTCGTTTTCCTACAGCCTCACAGTAAGAATCCGCTTTGCATTTTCACGAGAACTATATAGAGTGCCACACGTAGAGAGAAAAAAGAAATGTTTAAATAAACTCTACCCGAGATGTGTGGAGCCGTAGAGTGTTCTATCGTTTTAAAAATTGCAAATTAGTAATTTGTAGTTTAGGCTTTACGTTGTAGAAAATAAATGATATGGTTGTGTCAACATCTTCTCTCAATTCTAACATTTCAATAATCATATTCACCCAATGTCCACTATTTTTCGTAAGCTAAAAGTTTACTTACGTGAAAGTTCCATAGTTGCAGATCAATCAAAATTTTACTAAAGCTATTAAGTCTTCAACGGTAAATAAATCTAATAAAATTAAATCCGGTCATAATCTGTATTATCATAATGAAAAATATTTACAATGGATCAGAAATGAACCTTGAGAGCTATAGATCAAGAAATTACTTTTTTTCAGTTCATGTGGTACTTAGAAATAGCCTAATACACTAGACTAGCCTAATACACTAAAAATGCTATAAAAATTGGTGCATTAAGCATGAGTCTGTCACAATGCTTGCCATAAAGATTTCTAACAAATACGTATGCAAATGATTAAAATTGCAGCAAGGTGTGACATTATTCAAGGTCAGTAGGGAGCAATGATGGCTGTATGCTGTTTATCAATAGAAGAGAGGAGCTTTATCATCAGAAATACCTTATTTAGCTGTCAAAACAATTATCAGAAGTTGTCAGAGTTTGAGAGTGGAGGAACCGTGAGATCTGAGAAAGACAAAAGTGGAGAAAATTTCGCGTTTCACAGAGGTGGCATATGTATTCTTCTAATCTTTCCTTCTAGATCATAATAAAAAGCCTTTCCAGCCCTGAAACACATGAGATATGCCGGGTAGTCATCTTAGTGAATATTCCACAATTTCAGCCATTCCGACAATACTGTAAGGAAGAGTTTAGTTGAACGAGAAGCATGCATCTGGATACATCAACATGTATGCTTCAGTATCTGATCATAATGTGCAAATATGACTAATATTAAGAATACTAATACAGAGATAGCCTATATATTGTTTTAATCTTTCCTCCTCGATCATAACCAAAGGTTTTTCCACTAAGCAAACTCATGACAGAGAGCAATCATCTTGATGAGTAACCCACTATTGTTATTTACGTTTCATGTAAGGAAGATTTGGTTGAACGAGCAGCACGTTTATAGCAATTCTAGAATAATATTGAAGAACACTGCATACATCAACACGTCTGCTTTAAAGTCTAATCGTATTGCATTAATCGTAAATCTGGCCAATATTACTGATTTGACTTGTTTTATTAAATATTATAATTATAAAAATATTTTTTTCCACAGAACTAACCTAGAAACACTACGCAAATTGATGCAATTAATCTTTTATCTCTTAGGGACATGAATTATAAAAAATGTGTAGAATATTCTACAAAGGGACTATCATTTTGGTGGCTCCACGTTGTTGCCTTAGGACACAATGACTTTTGAATAAAACAACCTAAGAGTGGGGTCATCTAAACAATTCCAATCGCCTCAAACACAACATAATGATTTTCCTATCAAAAGAGTAAGAATAATAATTTTCTGTTCGGCTTGCTTATCAGATTTTTATATAGGCCGACATGCACAGAATTGCAAAAACTTCATGCTTATTTTATTTTCACATATAATCTCTATTATCTGATTAATCATTATAAGCAATAATAAATTTAGAATATATTTACAAATAATTTGCTATACTGATGTAATTTTCTATAAACAATCTGAACAAAATGCAATAAACTGCATATGTGTAATAAAAAAAAATGCTTTTTTTTTTTTTTCAAAACTTTTTCTAATTCCTCAACACTAGTCAAGATGACAAAAAAAAATTTCCAAAGCTCCTTTTATTCATTTATTTATATTCTTTTAAAACTTTGATCCAAAAAACCATACCTTAATCCTCTCTATCTTCTTATTTGTCGCCAAATTATGCATACAAAAAAATCGGCACTCTATGGTTAGATTATCACCTTTCGCGTCCTTGGCGACATATTATTCTGATGCAGCGAAGAAAATGCACATTCCATGAACACATAAAAGGAGAACGCAAAAGAAAATGGCGGAGGTTATAATAAGATATTATTCTGCCATCATCTGGGGAAGGATCTATTTTTCCTGAAATGCAGGAGGAAAAAAAATGGAATAGCTTTTTTTCTGGTTGGTTTAACAATATTCTTGCTTGATGTTTTTGGCCACCTGAGGTCCAATAATTCAGAAAATTTTTTTTCTTTGTTTGGCTATTTATCTCTTTTTTGGCAAAGTTGTTTTAGTTTTTACATCGCATTATGTTAGGCCCTAAGAAATTATTAGAAATAATCAGACTGGAATAAAATGAAAAATAAAATATTATAGAAAGTAAGAAATAAAATTTGAAGATCATAATTAAATTATTAGAGATATTGTAAAATTAATTAGCAAAGTTTTAAACATCATGCGGATAGAGATTCTTAAAAATCATCGATAACAAATTACATAAAAAATTATTTTAAGCATAATTTTAATTAAGAAATCAAAAAATTTACTTTTGAGGATTTCGTACTTAACTATAAAAATAATTTTATAACAACAACACTTTTTGTGAAAATCAATTTTCCTTCGTCTCTATTATTGTATTTGTTGTTGAAAGTTTAATTTTCTTTTTTTTTTTTCTATGTCAAATATTTGTAGATATTAACATAAATGCATTTTGACATTTAAAAAGAATTTTGACCTTAACTATAACTGAATTCATTTCTTTTATTTTCTTTTTTTTCTTCTTTTTCTTCAAAAAAGATTTGAACGTTATAGAAATGATATAATAGCAGCAAAACAGTTTTCATCAAAAATTATTTCTTTTCACACTGTTGTTTCGTAATTCAATGTGGAAAAAATAATATTCTTCCTTTTTTTCTATGATCAATATTTTTAAACAATTACTTTAATTAATTTCATATATATAAAAGAATTTGATATTCATTAACGCCTGAAGAAATACTTTTTTTTTTGTTTTCCTACAAAAAATGTAAATATAACAGAAATTATCTAATAAAAACAAAATTTTTATTGAAACAATTTCTTTTCGTATTGATTTTTTAAATTTATTGCTAAAAATAATATTTGATTTTTTGATTCTTTGATAAATATTTATAATGAATATTTATAAATATTCTTTAATATTTATAATGAATATTTATAAATATCATTATTTATAATGAATATATCATTACTTTAATATGAATGAATTTTGTTGACCAAAAAATGAGATTGTAAGTTATGAGTGTAATTAATATTTTTTTGTCAGTTTCATCAACAAAAATATTTGAACGTTATAGTATTAATTTAATAACAACAAAAGTTGTATTGAAAAGCATTTCTTTTCTATTATTGCTATTTTGAATTCTTTTTTTTTGGAAGAATAATTTTGTTCTTTTTGATCAAAAATATGTGGACAGTAACATGAATGAACGTTGACATTCAAAAAAAAAAAAATCTGACCTTAACAAACAACCGGAGATGATGATAATTTTCCTTCGATAAAGATTTGAATGTTATAGAAATAATTTAATAACAACAGAACTGAATTTGTCAAAAAATAATTTTATTTTATCTTTGCTGTTCTTTTCAATTCATTATGGAAAAAACATCTGATATTGATTAAAGGTAGAAATAGTTTTTCGTAGATTTACTAATGAGGATCCGATTTGAATGCTACATAAATAATATAACAACAACGAAACTATATTTATTGAAAGCATTTCTTTTTTTTTTCCTTTTTTTTTTTAAGATATTGTTAATGTTTTTCCTTCTGTAATAAATATTTGTTGACATTAAAACGAATGAATTTTGATATCGAAAAGAATCTGTCCTTAACTTACGCTTGACGCTAATGTTTTATTATTATTATTATTATTATGTTATTTTTTTCCATGAATAAAGTTTACAACATTATTTTTAACAAAAATTCTTCTTCTTTTTTTTTTTTTGTATTGCTCTTTTTAAATTCATTGTTGAAAGCGCAATTGTTTCTTTTATTTGCTAAAATAAATATTAGTAGATACTAACAAATAGTAGAATTTTAATATAAAAAAAAAAAAAATAAATAATAATAAAATAACACAACATTCGCCTGAATTCAATTTTTTTTCCAGTTTCATCAATAGAAGCTTAAAACTACTGAAATATTATTTAACAACGAAATTATTCTTATAGAAAAGTGTCTTCCCTCATTACAATTTTTCTGATTTCATTGTTTTCTGAATAAGTTTTCTACTTTTTTTCATTAATTACATTTAAGAACAGCAATATTGATTCCATTGATAAATAAATTTACAAACAAATTTTTAGTAATTTTTAAAGAAAAATTAGTATATACAAGTTAAGCACAGACCGCAACCTTTTGTTGATTTATTGACTATTATTACAGTACGTTTTGTTTTAAAGTTCAACAAGCCACAACGATTGAGGTTTTTCGAAAATTGTACTTTAGCAAATAGTGCAAATGAAGTATGGTACAGTTTTATTTAGAAACACTGCCATTTTTTTAAAAATGTGAGGAGGAATCAATAGAATTCCAATCATTAATATATACAAAAACAATGAAAATTAATAAAATCAATTTGTAAAGGACAAACGAATAAACAGCTAAGACAATGTCAATAAAAACATTAACAAGTGATTCTTGGTCATTCGTCTTTGGTTAATTCAATAAAAAAAAAAAAAATTGGGGGGTATTGGAAACAAACTTTAGCCAACCGTCAACAAATAGAACAAAATAAATAGCTGCTAGACTAAGAAAAATTTAGAATCCATTTTGTGCTTGTCTACTACAAAAACCTAACTAATAATTAAAACAATAATTGAATCAAAAGGGCATATGATTTTTAAATAAAATAAATGAATAAATAATACATAGTTAAATATATATTTAAAAATAATCAGTTTTATTTAGAAACACTGGCATTGTCTTCAAACAAGTAAAAAGGAATCAATATGATTCAAATCCTTAGCATACAAAAAGATGAAAATCAATAAATCAATTTGTAGAGGACAAACGAATAAGCAGCTAAGACTATGTCAATAAAACATTTATAAATCAACTCCTGGTAATTTGTTCTTGGCTAATCCAATAAAAAATGTCTTTTGAAGTATTGGAAACAAACTTTCTCCAGCAATCAAAAATCGAAAAACAGAAATAGCTTGACGAAGAAAAATTTAGAATCAATTTTTGTGCTTGAACCAATAATTAAAGCAATAATCGAATCAAAAGAGCACGTGATTTTTAAATAATAAAATAAATAAATAAATAATACATAGCTATATATTTATTTGTACGTCATGCAATTATCGTTTTCATTTCGATTTTGAAGTATCGATCGATACAAAACGACAAAAAAGCAGATGGAACTTAATTAAAAAATGCAATAATTCGATAAGAATTCTGTCTTTTACACATTCATCGTTGATGACCAAACGATGAAAGAATCTTTTTAAATGGCAGCTTTCTGGTTTTTTTCCAAATCGTTTGTTGCCATATCGTTTTTCCTTTTTGGAAAATATTATTGGAGCAAACTACATCAATTATCGCTTGAAAAATAATATTTAAAGAAATATTATTAATCATTATTTATGTTAATTAATATTTAATTTATTTTTTATTATATTAATATTTAAATAATATTAATAATATTTATTTATTCATCTGAAATTGGAATGAATTTTTATATTCAAAATAATCCATCCTGTATTTTCAGCGTTACCAATAAATGAACATTTTCAATTGAAATACAACATTGGGCATCGGAAGTATTCGAATTTTTTTCGCAAATTATTTTCAGCAATAATCCTTTTTTTTTTTTTTTTCTATCCTACCAAAAATTGATCGCTGACATTTTATGATGAACATTATTTCAATATTTATTAAATTTTTTAATAATATTTTTAATTGACATTACATCGGGGACTTGGAAGCTATGTAGGTCATACTTTGAAATACTTTTGCTATCAATGATATAAAAGTTTAAAGTAATTTTTGTATTGCATTATTCCTTATATATATTTTTCCCTTAATACGAATCCATAGTACATCATACTTTTATGTATATAAAATTATTTTAATTATAATATCTTCTAACTTCTGTAAGATTATATTTGAATCAGTTATTATAAAATTAAAATAACCTTCATAGCAGTTACACTTAATAGTCCTCTTGGAACAGTATCACCAACAAATCTTTGATGAATCAATTCTATTGAACAGAATTGACTCCTCAAATTGTTGATTATCATAAAATAATCAATCTTTTCAGATTCAAATTACTTAAATATTTTGCATAAAAATAATTTTCCTCGTAAATAATTTAAAGTGATGCCATAATTCAAATATAGTTATAAATTTTTCTCTGAAAAATAAAATAAAAAAGTTGAGATATAAAATTTTTTATAAATTTGGCATCTAAGTTCAGTAATTATCAAACAATATTTTAAAACTAAAATTTTAAACTAAATAATAATTTCACATAATTGTCATAATTTCAAAAATGTTTTAAACAAGCCCTTTAAACTACTAATAACATTTAAAAAGGAAATTACAAAAAAGTACTTTTTTTCTATTTTTGTATTATGTAACCTTCAAGTTTATTGTTTATCAAAATCAATCTGGTATTTGTGATAAAAAAGTTTAACTATAAAGTTATTTTTATTATTATATGCATGTCAGTAAATGAACCAGAATTATCAATGTTATAAAAGATTTACATTTTATTTTTAAACATTAATGTTTGTCAAAAATTATGTTGGTAGGGACTTTCCTGGCTTTGATTCTAACGACACGAAATTGCGTGACAATTTCTCTCATAATGAAATGCTAAAATATTATTCAATATTAGTGAGAAATATTCTTATTATTGAATACACCTTCTATTATTGAATATACCTATAATTGCCGATTCATGAATTATTCGTGACATACGCTATTATTACTCAAAATTCATCGATGTAAAAAAAAAGTTATCTGTGTTTGTTTTTTAAAATGAATTAAAATATTCAAATGATTATATAATAATTAAAGGGTTTTATTACAATAAATAATTTTAAATTTCATAATATAAATTACTTTTTATACATTGAGATCTGTTATTTATTTAAGCTATAAATATCGGGTCGTCAAAGATGAAATCTGCAGAAAAAAAATGCAATCTTTTCGGTAACTTGCAATTATCACGAACCATTTTATTACAAATATATTTTATTCATGAAAGTATGTACTTTATTGTCTGTACCATTTTGCCATTTAAGCGACAGGTTATTCAGGCCGGTGGTATAAATGCCCGGCGGACAAGAGCTCAATGAATTCCTGGAAGGCAAGTTTTGCGGCATTCTCTGAAGAAAATTGTTTTCCCATTAAAAATTGTCCAAATTGCGGAAGAATCAATAGTCAGTGCAGGCTAGATTTGGTGAGTAGTATGAAGGTTGATGAAAGTTCCAATTCCAATTTCTTGTAGTATTGCCACAGCTATTTGTACAATCTGTGGCTTAGCGTATTCATGCAAAAAGATGAAAATGAATCTGTTGATCTAGGCTATTTTTCCCTGCATTTTTGCATAATATCATCCAGTTGGTTACAGTACAATTTTGCTGTGATCAATGAGCCAGGTTTCATGATATCTTAATGAATTACACCTGCTCTTAGACCCCCCAAACACTCACCATCAGCATTTGTTTTGCATTTTGGAGTGGTTTTGGTGATGCATCCTTGTCCAAACACAGTGCTGAACGTTTTCGATTGTCATATTGGATCCATTTCTCATAACAACTGATTATTCGATTCAAAAATGGAGAGAGAAAAAAAATCTAGCAAACTTAGAAATGCTTTTTTTCTGTTTTGTTTCATTTAGTTTTGTGTCTGTTTTTCATTTAGTTTTTTTTTCTGCTTTTCATTTAGTTTTTTGTTTCTATTTTTTCATGTAGAACCCACTATCCAATTTTTTCACTTTACCGATATGAACGATAATTCATAGGAACTCTGAGATGGGTCCAGACTCAACAGTGATTTTTTTTAGTTCACCATTACTGACCTCTGCTTCTGGGCGACCATGCGGCTCATTTTTTGAGGTGAAAGTTATCTGTACGACACTTGACGAACCAATTTGATACTGTCTGCTGAGCAGTAACATTACGGGCCAATTCCGCTATTAATGTTTCACGCGATCCGCGATGCCGTAGTTCCACTTAAGAACTCAATTTCAAATAACGTTAATTTCAAACTAATTTTCAAAAAAATTAATTCGTAAACATTTTTTTAACTTTATTTAGGGTTTATGTGTGTAACTGTCCAGCGATCAAACAAACACAAAAATATAGAATGGTAAAATATAAAGTCAATGGCAAATAATAAGCTAAAAATTAAATTAAATTTATTAATATTATTAACTACAAATTTCATTCTTGCCAACTCAATACATTCATTCATGTAATGTTAAAAGAAACTAATAATGTTGTATTTAATTAACCTCGTGTTAAAATAAGAAATAAAGGAAATCTTATTCCTTAGCTTTTAAGAAAACCTTTATGCGTTTGAAATAATTTTAAATTCTACTCATTTATTTATTATTTTTTTTATTTATTTATTTTTTTGTTAAGCAAATTTCTGTAACTAAAAAAAAAAATGTTCCTTATTTCTTAACAAAATATAGATAAAAAAAAAATAAAATTGCGTTTTTATATTACCATTTTCATGTAGAATTGCAAATAAGAAAACACAAAAAGGCAGATTACTCTGAAAATAAATCCCTTAAAGCATTTTTAAACGGAAGAACTATATAGCTCTTTTAAAACTTGACAAAAGTGAGCCTCTTGCTCTCAGACGAGATAATAAATAATGAACGGAATACTTAAAAAGACCATTTATTATCAAAAGAATCTTTTATGAAATAAAAACTGTGTCATTCTTGTTTTATTATTTTTTTCCACTTGATATTGTTTTTATTCGATAAAAATTTTTTTATAGGGGGCCTGATCTTCTCTGGCTTTCGAATTTGCTTATTTTTTAGTGGTTAAATAAAAAGCCGTTTCAAATATATATTAGGATAATATATTTACTGTAAACATCGGTGCAGCCTATAAAGATCACGGTCTATTTTCCAGCTTTAAAGAAAAATGGTGGTTAGATTTCTGAATTTCAATTTTATTGTTTAAATAAAAATTTCAAATATATATCAGGATCTATTTTTACACATTAAATCCGGTGCTGTTTAAAATGTAAAATGGTGGTTAAATTCAGACTTTCAGTATTGTTTTCTAATACAGGTGTCACACTGATGTTTGAATAGTGCCGGCGGTACTATGGATGTTTGCAGTGGTTCGAATCCACTTTAAGCAGTAGGTTTCTGTTTAATCGGGTCTGTTACTCATAAATGTCCTTCCAGAAAGCAATTGTCACTAATATGTGTGCTGTTCGGGGTGTACATACGAAGTACACTAGTGTTCAGGAAAATAAGGCTGTTCAATCAACTGTTTATGCCTTCTTTGTAGAAGTCCAACTAAACAGCTAATACAGTGAAAGTTGTCTGACGGAGTTTTTTGTGTTTTCTCTCAAATGACTCTTGTGGGCAATTATCCCTAAAAGTCACGGAATTGTCTTCCGCGTTACCCGTCTGTGGACTGTTCGTGGTCTCCATAATGCCCATAGATGTTTCACTTTCTAAGGGGGTAGTTGGGACTGCATAGCACCATGTACGGGGTGAGATGTGGTTTAAAGAAAATAAAGTCCAAAAAAATTACTAAAAACTGGAAAACATAAACGGATAGAAATGTATTACGTTAAAATATTTTAGTTTTCAAAATTAAAGGAATTGCTGTAAATCAATTACAGCCAGTATTTTTTAAGAATATTTCTATTGTTTACATTAAACTCAATGTTTTGCCTATGAAAACTTTTTATTGCAAAAATTCGTATTTAATTAGCTTTCATGAAACTTTTTATCTTTTCTGTGAATATTCTTTGGCTTTTCTTGATTTCAAAATCAATGAATAATTTAAGAATTTAAGATTTACAAATATATATATATACATATCAAATGCTTTTACCAAAAATGTTCAAAAACATAATACTGTTTTATAAATATATAGCAAAAATTTAAATGATATAAATTTAAAACAAATTAACAGTATAAAAAGATTTTCTAAAAAAAGTAAAAAATTTAACCACTTAACCACTTTATTAAAGATATCCGTATCATTAGCTTTAACATGTTTATCGCAATAGTTGAATCATACAAAAATATTTTTAAAGACAGCGTCCAAATAAAGTTGTCTTTTGATCATTTTGAAAACATATTAAATGTAGATGCAAATTTTTTATCCAGTACTTCATTAACTTATAAATGTAGGATAATCAAGGATTCTTTACCTATTTTTATGCTTTTAATTGCACTTTATTATTTATGTTAAATATATAATAACATTTCTTATTTGCAAAAAGCAGAAGAATGATTATGTAAACATCCATTAACGAATAAAACATTGTTCTTTTCCCAGAATAAATAGAAGACATTCTTCTCGTGTTGTTTCTTATTCTTATGCTTTTAGTGTCTCATCTGAGTTCTTTTTTTTTTTCCACTTCCATAATAACTTCCTGGTGTTTATTTTTGGAAGGACGTCTGTACTCACCCCCTTTCGATGGCTCGCAAGAGGGTGAAATGGAATTTGTTTTTCCGACTTCCTGACTCACATTCCTAGAAGTCATAGATTCAAAGTTCATTAAAGATTGATTTTTTTTTTAATGTAGTGGAATTTGTTATTTTGCCATCAATAAATGCGAGATGTGCTTCCTCCCGAAAGGTTTTATAACATTTGTTAGTAAAAATCTTTTGCATACTTTCGCAGTTTTTCTTTTTTTTGCTGAATTCAAATCTGGGTAGTAGAGAAAGAAATTAGAGTAAGATTATTTAATCCAAATGTATAATTTTAATTCATTTTCTGTATGCAATAATAGTTATTATTACTATTTTCTAAAAAATGAAATTAATTAAATTATTGAAAAAATAAGATATGGCATTTTGGCGTAAAAAACGATGGTACAATGGTGACTTAAAGTAACTTATTAAAATATAGCACATTGTAACTTTTTATTGAATACTAAAATCTCAGGTCTTATAATGCCATCAATTAGAGGATTGGATATGCATTGGCTAAAACAGGTTCAGGTTCGAAACAGGTTCAGGTGTGCAAAGAATGACCGTAGAGCGACACACCTTGAATAGACACGATATCAGACTTCATTTGGAGTGAGATCCGTAAAAAAATATAAAAACATCCATATGATCAATCTAGCGTTGACGAAATGTTTCCAAATGGCATGTTTATCCTTTTAAATAAAATGCATCAAGAAAATAACAAAACCTTTAATGTCTACTACTAAAATGTTACCACTTTATTAATACAATAATCAAGAAACATGATCAATACATGATAAGAAACAATCTTGAATTCTTCATAATTATAAATACTTAAAATGTATAAATAATAATTTAAAATCGAATATTTCAAGTTCTAAAAAAGGTTAAAAATTTAATAGGCAAAGCAAATTGTATTTAATAGTGGTTTAAACACAAATTAATTTTTCTTCTTTTTTTATTCATAAAATAAATGGGCTTTTTTTTTTGGCGAGCGAGATTTATTTTATCCTTGATCATTCAATTTTGTTTTAAATTTCTTTCACGAGCTTTTTTTAAAAAAATGTTTTCGGAAACATTTGAATACATACTATTTTCTTAAAAATAATTGATTAATTATTAAATAATTTATTTATTCAGAAGAATAATTAATGTAACTTTTTTTAAAAGATCGTCTAATGAAAGGAAAAACAATATTATTTAAAAGGAAAATTAAATTTTTCAAAAAAAGAAAATCTTTTGAAATTCTATAGTTTTATATTTTTATTTTTTAAAATTATTTTTATCAATTTTTTTCTTGCATTAAACTAAACTAAATTTTATGGGTAACCTGTATATCGGTCAATCTGATTACAATTTTTTTATTTTTAGTTTAAATGAATTTACAAATTTCGCATCAATTTATAATTTGTTACATAAATTTATTTCACGAGCTTTTAAAATTGTGAAGAAATATTTTAAAAAAGATAAATTAATTAATAATTAAAAAAATTTAAATAATTAAAACATTTTTATTTAATAAATTAAAAATAAAAAAAAATAATAATTAATTAAAAAAATTTAAATGTAAATATTAACGACACAAATTTAAAAAAATTCTACTATATAAAATAATATTATAACTAATATGAATTTTCAGTGAAAATTCATTGAAAAAAATAAATAAAATATATTACAAAAAATTAAAATTATATACTGTATATTTTTTTATTTTATAACATAAATACTTTTACCTTTTAGCTTTTAATTTCACGTCGTTTATTTTAATGGTAAATACTTAAATGCATCTATGTTTTTAATTATATGGTATGATTTAAAGATGTAGCTTTTACAAATCATATTTAAAATTCTATGCATATTTTTTGTTGGTAATTAAAATGTCTGCGAATTATATACATAAAAATAAATAAAAATAATTTACGAAAAAAATTAAAGTTATATATTCTATATTTTTTATTTTAAAACATAAATTCGTTTACCTTTTTTTAATTCATGTTGTTTATTTTAATAGCAAATATTTAAATGCAGCTACACTTTCAAATATATGTAATGATTGTATATGTATATGTAATGATATGTAGCTATGTTTTCAGTTATATGGAATGATTTAAAGACATACATTTTACACGTTATACTCAAAAAGCATTTAAAATTTTGTGCACATTTTTGTTTGTTAATTAAAATGTCTGCGAATTTTATATATAAAAATTAACTATTCCATTTAATTGCAGAAAATTTTTTTTATCAGAAAAACATACTTAAATATTTATAAAAATAAATGTACAATTAAAAAACCTATAACTGAATAGTAAGAAAAACATAGTGGTGCATTGACTATGTCTTATGGAATGAAAATCAATAAATAAAACATAAATATTATTCTCAAAGGCTTAGAAAGTAAGAATTAATGGTGGTTAGGAAAGATAAATACAACTTTGCTCTAAGAAGTCAATTTTCTTTTTTGAACAAAAAACGAAATAGTTAGGGTTAGAAAAAATCCTCTGTGAATAGGGAATTTTTTTTTTTTTTTTTTTTTTTTTTTTTTTTTTTTTGGTTTCCTTCTATCGTGTTTTGCCTGTTTTAAAAATAAATTTAATTGAATGTTTTATTTGCAGTTCCCTTCAAGTTTTAAATGTATTTGCTTAAAAGTTCCATTAATATATTAATTCTCATTTAATATTTTACTGAACTTTCATTAATGTTAAAATGATACCAAAATGTTTATTTTATTTTGATTAAATCAGGTACTTGATTTTTAATTTTGTTCGGTCGCCATCTTTGTGGTGTACATACGTAAGCGATAGAATTTATATATTTTTAAATTTATGGAAAAAAATGGTGTAACTAATTATTGATACTCATTTGTTGAAAGAATATTTATTCTAACCTTTTAATTTTATAAACTGATTTTTTTTTTTAACTGATTATTTTATTAATTTATAATCCATCAATCCTTTTCACCAAACAAAATTGAATTAAATCACATCTAACAAAATTATTTTTTTTGTTTATTTCAATGCAACTGCAATAAAATTTTGCTTTTGAAAATCACATAATTAATGTATGAAATTATAGTATCGTGTGATGAAATTTAAATTTGAAAGACATGATATGTATTTTAAAAAAAGTGAACGGATTTTTTGAGTTCTCATGACTAAAAGATACAAAGATTTGAAAAAAAATATAACATTAAATTAAATATAAACCATATAGAAGAAAACATTTTACACTGGATTAAACCATTTTTATATTTTTTTATTGGATCAGGAAACTTGATTTTTAATTTTATTCAATTCAAATGGTTCTATGGGGTAACATCATGGGGTAACTATAAATTTTAAATGATTGGAACTATGAATATAAATTCAAATGGTAAACATTCAAATTTATATAAATTCATATTTAAAACTGGTGTAACTATAAATTCAAATGGGGTAACTATAAATTCAAATGGTATAAATTCAAATGGTAACTATAAATTCATGGTGTAACTAAAATTCAAATGGTGTAACTATAAATTCAAATGGTGTAACTATAAATTCATGGTGTAACTATAAATTCAAATGGTGTAACTATAAATTCATGTTCAGTGTAACTATAAATTCTATAAATTCAAATGGTAACTTTGCAAAAACTATAAATAAATGGTTAACTATAAATTCAAATGGTTTTAAATTCAAATGGTGTAAGTTAACAAAAAACTATAAATTCAAATGGTTTTTTAATAAATTCAAATGGTGTAACTATAAATTCATACTTATTTGTAAAAATTATATATCCTAAGTTTTTAATTAACAAAAACTTTTTTAACTCTTAACAAGATTTTAGAATTTTATAAAGTTTTAATCAATCAGTTTCTTTACGAAACAAAACATTTTTCCACAAAATTGAATTGGTTATTTATTTATTAAATTATGTGCTACTGCAATAGCATTTTGGCTTTTGAAAATCAGATAATTAATGTATGAAACCATTATTTCGTGCGATAAAATTTTAATTTAGGAAAGTCATAATGAATATTTAAAAGGTTTACTGCTTTTGAGTGTCCCATGACTAAAAGATACAAACATTTGAGAAAATATAACTTCAAATTAAACATAAACCATATCGAAGAGAACATCTTTGCACTGGATTGTACCACTTGAACCAAGTTCAAATCTATTTATTAAATTTATTTATGTTTATTTAAAAGATTGTATTTAAATAATGTTAATATAACCCGTCCAGCTATCGCCTCTTCAATTCGATGCGGAAAGTCAAAACAATCGCTTGATGAAGATCAATAATAGAACAAGAAAAATATTCCAATAAACATTTAAATATGGCTCACAAAGAAATAAATGCTTTCTTCTTTTCATTGACGTAACTGCCCCATGGTGGCAACAGCGCAAAGGCCGTCGGCACACTGGCCTGAGATGTTGTGTGTTTTTTTACGTGGTAGGTGAAAATGAACTATTTGACAAATAGTTCATTTTCTTTAAAGCTTTTAGATAAATCGTATACTGTTTTTTTAAATACTATATTTCCACAAAATAATACTATATTTATTCTATAAAAATACTATATTTTCCCATTCTAAATGTGATAAAAAATATTAAAATCTCAATTTAAAACCCATATTATTAAAAAAAAAAATGGTGAATAATACAGCATAATAATCATGTTGCAAATGCATACATTTTAGATAGGATAATATAGATGCATATTATTTCACAGGTATATCTTTAGATCCATAGCTTAACAACATTATTTTGCAAAGTATAAATCTTATGGGATTAAAATAAAAACAGTTGTCTAATAAAAATGGAGAATTATCCAAGGCATTTCAGTTAACTCCAAAATGTATTATTTTTAAAAGATAAGATATCTGAAAAATTCAAATGCAATTTCAGAACTTAAAAACAATCGGCTGAATACATGAATATAAATAGGCTTCTTTCGTACGAAAATTTTCACTATTCAGCTCTACTGCCCCAACTGTTTTAGAAGTTCCTAAATTTCTTAAGAAAAAGTAAAAAAAAAAAGTTATTATATTCATATGAATTTAAAGCCAGGCTCTACTTTTTATGAAATCAAATATTTGAGGATTGATTATGAATGAAAATATTGCTTTTGCAGGCTTTTCTCGGGTTCTTTTGGATATAAGAAGATGTGAATAAATTTCATAAATTTTCCACATAATGCAAAATAAGGAGTTAAACTCTTTTTTATAAAGTTTTGAAATGATATTAAAATTTTCCATGGTTTATTTTATCCAGAAAATATATTCCTTCAATAAAAAATTAGGCCAAAATTGTTAAAAATTGTAATGGTGCCCAGAAACTTAGGCAACCAGATCTTAACTGGGTGCAGTTGGGTAGACACTTGAGACACAGGTTAAAGAACTCAACAGAACAACTTATTGACACACGCGCAAAGACCACACACACAATTATAGATTCACAATGTTTAACACATTTTAAGCCCTACTTTTGACTCAGTGGCAAAGTGTGACGCTGGTGAACTTTAGAGCGTAGAGAGAACATTAGGCGCATTTGTTGTAGACACTGTTTCAAAAAACGAGGAGGGGCGATGACGTTTGTCACATTTAGTCATCTTCCTCTTTAGTCGGAATAGCGGGTGGGAACTTTTTGGTTTTCTCCCATACGATACTCAAAAACGGGATAGTTCTCCTAAAGGTCCTCCATAAAAGGCGGTTCCATCTTTCTTCAGCGACATGGAGCCAAGTCAGACTTCTCCGTCAAAACAGAAGCTGACCCTTTCCCTCACCCAGAAGCTGTCCTCATGGGATTCCGTCCCGCACTACAGGACACTGAGGATTAAACACAAACAAAAACGTATTTTAAAAAAAGATAATTATAGATTCGTGGAAGGACTCCACTTCAACGGAGGAAACCTAACTCGAAAATCGACTACGAACAGGATGCTCGAAATATACTTCTTCTCGGGTGATGTCCATTTAGGCCAATTAATGCGCTGAGATGCGCTAAATATATTTTCTTTCGATATGAGAAACTATAAAGTAAACTTTTTTTGCGATGTACTTTTTCCCGGGTGAGAGTCTCGAGGCCTACTGGGGCCACGAGAGGGTGCTCTTGCCAGTGTTTAGCAGGATGCACGTTTACAAAATAATGTTTTAAGGAAATATTTTTTGATGCTGTTGTTAAATTATTTTATAAAACATTTAAAAACAATATAATTTAAATATAAAGCATATTTTTTTTTTGCTAAATTTTAGAAAAAAAAAAAAAGAAAATTTTACCGAACGGAGGCACTCTAAATAAATAGAATAAAAGAATATATATTATATTTATCACATTTACTTGTTTAAATGTAGATATAAATCCATAAATCAGAATGATAATATTATTAAATATAGTTGAGTTACAGCCACCAGGAGCATTTTAATTAAAAATACAAGAAAAAAGTAAACTTTTTAACAAAAATTCAAATAACTCATTTCTAAGTGAATATATTTAAAATTTGTTATTCAATGCAGACATAACATCATTAAAAATATACAGTTAATTTTTTTTTAATTTTGTTAAATATTTTAAGAGTTATGAATATTATCGTGTAACGCTGTTGCAAAAAATACAGTTTCTGAGAAATTCAATTTAAAATTTTTAATACAAGGATTCAGCGTTCTTATAGCTCGCGATTAAACATCAGTGTCTCGACGTCTAATGACTCTAGAAACGAACTTAAAACTGTTTTCTAAATCTAGAAATCGAAACTTTAAAAGAAAATTATTTAAAACATTTGATTTTTTTTTTTACAAGGAATCGTGATTTGAACTTGACTGGCTGAACTCATTAGTCATGGCATTAAAAATTGTTATGAATTTTTATGTTTTTTTGTTTGAACTTTTACATTGGTTATTATAAACACACAAATAATATTAATATATTTACTAATTTACAAATATATAATGATCATTTAAATAATTTAAAAAAAAATTGAAATTCACAGTTTCACATCATTGTTTATTACAATCATCAGTTAAGATTTTAAAATATAATTAATGTATCAAAATATTTTTTCCTAATCTTCAAGTCGTTCAGTGACTTGAGCTTCAATAATTGAATAAATCGTTTAGTGGCTTGAGTCGTTCAGTAGCATTAACCTAAGTTTTGGCGTAAAATGATCTCATTTAACCCTCACTCGAAGTAATTTCTCGCGATTTCTCATCAGTCACACGACGCTGTATGGATGGTAAGGCAATGAAAATAACTATCAAATTAAGTGTTTATTTCTTGATTCATTTTCTTTTCTATTTTTCTTGTGAATAGAAGAATAGAAGAACTAACCATCAGTCGTAACTGTAATTTCGGTTGAATTCATATTACTTTATTTCATACATTTTTAGCGGCATCATTTTAATAATTTTTTTTCAAAATGTTTTAAATATCTAATTTTGCAATCAATTGCTTGCATTGCACTCATAAAGTATTTCCTCAAATGATAATAATTAAAGTTTTAAAAAAATCATAAACTGAAAATTATATTATTGTACACTCATGTCCATAAATTAAGGATAATGAAGTTCAGGCAAAGAAAGAGACAGAAGCAAAACAAATTTGACTCATTTGTAAAGTCTATTTATTAAACAAAAGGTAAAGAGCAAAAAAGATGCTATTTGTTTGTCATAATTAATAAAAATTGCGATTTTTACTCCCTGGAGCAAATTTAAAAAAAGAACCTATTTACAAAAAACAGTATAACATGGTTAGTATGATGGTTAACAGGGAGTATGTCTCCCGGACGATGCAATACAGGCCTTACAACACCTAGGCATGCTGACTATCAAATTATCAATCTGATCTTGGGGAATATTACACCACTCATCAAGCAATGCCCTCCGAAGTTCCAGTTGACAGGTGGGAGGGGTTGACGGGCTGCAATTCGTCGGCCAAGCATATCCCACACATGCTCTGGTGGATTTAAGTTCGGTGAGTATGCTGGCCAATCCATACGGGTGATATCCTCCAATTGAAGGCATTCGTCTACAATGTTTGCACGGTGAGGACGGGCGTTGTCATCCATAAACAGAAATTCAGCACCCATGGCGCCCCAAAACAAACGTACATGTTGTTCCAGAATGACATCCCGATAGATGTGGCCTGTCATCGTTACACTCTGAACATGCAGGTCAGTTCTGGAACCAAGAATAATTCCTCCCCAAACGAGCCATCCTGCACCACCGTAACGGTGTCGTTCAATGGTGTTCTCTTGGTGGTAACGGGTACCTGGCGCTCTCCATATAAAAGTCCGGCGAGAATCAGACTGCAAACTAAACCTGGACTCGTCGGAAAACATCACACAAGACCACTGTTGCGGTGTCCACAATGCATGCTGGTTAATCGCAGGCGACAGTGAGTTGCGGTAAGTGGAACACTTCTGACAGGCCTACGAGCATATAGACCAATGTGCCCTAAGCGTCTGTACACGGTCTGCCTTGAAACTGTCGTACCGGTAGCTGAAGAGAGCTGACGAGACAGGCCTGATTCTCCGTCTGTTTCTTTTGGCAGTAAATGCTAAATACCCGTCCTCATTCGGCGTTGTAACTCGGGGCGAGCTGTGCTGTAACATCTACTCACATTACCATCATCTTGGAATCGTTGCCAAAGCCTGGAGATGACACTCTGGGCGATTCCAAGTTCCTCGGATACTTCCAGCTGTGGACGTCCACATTTCAGTCGTCGGATAATTCTACCACGTAAAAAATCATCCAAATGCTTCCTTTGTGCCATAACTATGCGGTTATTGCACTGAAAGGCTTTTAAAGCGCTTGTGAACAATTTTACTTCTTTGCCACCATTCCTTATATATCCCTTTCTTACACTCGTCATTGTGACGTACTATCCGCGCCATCTGGTGGTTTCCTGTAATTTGCATATTCTTCTTCAAGATGTGCGTGATAATTCTACAGGTGAAATTTTTATTTTAGAGTTCAATTTCTGTGTGATTCTGAATTATCCTTAATTTATGGACATGAGTGTAGTTAATTTTGGTTCAGTAAATCATGGACTAATTTTCTAATTTTGTCACATACAATTCCCTGTCAATTGAAACTGAAAAAAAAGTTATTTTCCTGATTTGGTTGAACCTGGAGATCACAGTAAGTCTCAACCTAATTCCGAAAATATTTCATATTAAGATATCCGTTCAATAAAATTCTTCAGTATAATTATACTGGTATAGTATAATATTGTAAGATGCATATTTTCTTAACAAAAATATGCAACTTAATATTTTAAACAATTTCTCAGTCAAATATTTAAATGGAGAGAAATGGGTAAAATTGGTATTTATTTTGTTAAAAGAAATACATATTTCAGAGCTGTCTATGTTTTGGTAACATTTCATCCTATTTTCTTCACTGAGGGTACATTAAAAACAGTAGTTAAAGAAATAAAGCAGACTGTTTTATAAAACTAAATTTATATTTCCCTGCATCTTTTTACGCATAATTATCTAAATTAAGCAACAATAGACAGAATCAAATTATGAGAGTCTAGACTCATATCCTCCAGTAGAAACATCTTATACAAAAGAATACATTAACAAATATTTCATACATAACGTTAATATTAAAGATACTGTAAATGCATTCTAGCCTCACATTGTTTCCAAGGGCTTTTATAGTATTTTGATATTATATTATTTACATTTAATAATGCATTACTAAATAACAGTGTATAATATGCTACTCAATGATAATAAGCCATTATGCAATTTTTAATTATCATTTAAAAATAAATAAATAAAGATTTTTAATGGTATTTTAAATTTAATTGTTTTTTATACTGGAACATTTTACTGTCTATAAAGGGAATAGAGAGGTCTGATGGCCGAGTGGCTGGCGCTCGATGACACTGGTTTCGGGTTCGATTCCCGGCGAGTCAAGGATGTTTGTAGTGGTTCGAATTCACTTTAAACCGTAGGTCCTGGTCTAATATGACTGTAGATCGTAGGGCTGCAAATCTTACGTCCTAAAAACAAAACATGTCCTATCTCGAAATCTGCCAGAAGCTTTTGTCTTTGGTCTTGCGCAAATGAGGAATAAGAATAAAGCGAATAAGCAGAGCGAATTTGTAAGCGATAAATTGTATCCATTAGGCTCAAGGAGGATGAGAAAAGAACTCTATAATCTGTATTCCATTACTTTAAAACTCTGGATTTGCTCCACGTTTGTCGTTTTGTGATGACTAATCACAGGTTGAAGTGCTTGGATTTCGAAAACAGCAAAACTTTATTTATTTTACTCGATCAATTAGCTTATTCATGTGCTAAATTTAAAAATTGTTTTCATTGAGCAAAAATTAAAACTTGCAATGAAATCAACTTTTTACAAAATTCACAAACTTAATAAAAGGTTCCATAGAATACTCCTGCCAAATGAAAATCTACTATTGGAATCATTAGAATTTTATCGGTCAAAGTATCGCAAATGAATCTGTTAGTTTTCTGAAAATTTTTAAAAAAAAAATAATTTTTTAAATAATTTATAATAGGATCTATAATTGAAATTATTAGTTTTGTTCATAGCCAACGTATTTTATTTTACGAATGCACTTACAAAGATAATTATCTACAATGTGGACCAGAAATGAATCTTAAGAGCTACAGATCAAGAAATTACTTTTTTCAATTCATGTGGCAATTAGAGAGCACCTAATATACACTTACTGCCATAAAAAATGTTGCACCAAGAATTGGCAGTTGGAACTGTTAAAATTTGGCATAAAGAGTTTTAGGAAGCACCTCTGCAAATGATATAAATTACAGCAGCCTGGGCTGGGCATTGTTCAAGGTCAGTTGTGGACAATGATGTAACCTTTAAATAGACTTTGCGTACTTTGTATGCAGTTTATCATCTGCAGGGAAGAGTTTTATTATCAAAAATACCTTAAGTCACTGTTAAAACAATTAGCAGAAGCTGTCAGAGTGGAGGAACCATGAGATCCGGGAAAGCCAAATAAGGGATTAAAAACAGCATTATACAGATATGGTACATATTGTTGTGACTGGTAATTATCCTGTTGTGTGTGGGTAAGGGTATTTCCTTTATTTTTTGTATGAATCCAGGAATGGTAGATAACCCCTCCCGGTCCTGAACACGGTCAGGCCAAAAGAACCGGTCGGTTTTGGTGGGACCTTTTTTGGAGTTTTTGCGGGCAAAAAGGAAGACCGTTGAAAGCAGAGCGAACGATCTGCGACAGTGCGTGAGCCTGGTACACAATTTTTGGCTGCGAGAATGGCTGCTTGGATAATTTATAACATATATCTATGTCCATCTTTGAATTTGTGGGGAGCATTCTTTTTTTTTGATAAAAAGGTTTTGAGGCTACTGGTAAATCACTGCCTACCCACTCATGGGAATATTTCATTTCAGGTATGCGTAATATTATGATTGCTTCTTTATAAACATTTTTATTTAGTCTGTTTTAAGTGCCAATGTAAAAATCCTAAATTTGATTGTAATTGTATATATTAGTATTCATTAAAAGTAAAGGAAAATAGTTGTTTGTTTCAGTATTCATTTTCGTATTTTTATTAATTGTTTTTATATTAATGTTAAATTATTTGGCCGTCCTACGAGTATACGTAGACTAACGGCATCATTTCTATGTCGGTTTTAACACATATATTGCTCTAATCTGTTCTCTTCTATCCTAACGAAAAGTCTTTCCAATCCGCAAACTCATGACAGAGGCCAAGGGGCCATCTTGGTGAGTATCCCGCTATGTCAGCCATTCCGACAATGCTGTAAGGAAGTGCTTAGTTAAAAATGAAGCACGCTGTGGTGTATGTTTTTATTCAAAGCATTCTACCACGGCTTAGTTTTTTAAACATAAAACTTATTATATGACATAACTGATGCATGTACGTTATTTACAAAATATATATATATATAACCCAAACCGGAATCTGTCTAACAGAAAGGGACCTGACGTCAACTCTTGCACGCTAGAAAAATCTCGCTGATTGCACTCTAGCTCCTACAAAAGCACGCTAGAAACTTCTGTAGGCGTTTCGGCAATAACTCATCTCTAGACTTCTCTCCTACGCATGTTAGCGATTAGCGTTAACGTACAACGTTTAGAGCATTTCTAAAAGGATATTGAAAGACACTCATACATCAGCATGTTTGCTTCAATTGTCTTATCGGATTGTTTCAATCTGGCTAACATAAGAATATTAAATATTATATAAATATAAAAAATATTTATTTCCACAGAACTAACCTAATAACACTAAAATTGAAAAAAAAAAAAAAAAAAAATGATTCTTTTATGCCTTAGAGACATCAATTCAAAAATATGCAGATTATTCTAAAAAAAGATTACCAATTTGGTGGGTCAACGTTGATACCTTAAACCACTATAAATTTGAAAGAACAACCTAGACCTCGGAGCCTCTGAGAACTTCCAATCTACTCTAACAAAACTACAAGGATTTTCCAGCCTACGCAAATCTTGCGCTCATCAAATAAATAAGAGAGATAACTTTCTGTTCGGCTTGCTTATCAGATACTTATATAAGCAGACTTGCATAGAATTGCAAAAACTGCATATTTATTTTATTTTCCCGTATATATCGTATTTCTATTATCGTATTTCCCGTATTTTCCCGTGTTATCTTAGTAACAATAAATAAAGAAAAAATTTACAAATAATTAGCTACACTGGTGTAATTTTCTATAAATAATGTGAACAAATGCAATAAAAAGCCTGTGTGTTAAAAAAAAATACTTTGTTTTCCTTTTTCAAAATTTTTATCTAATTCCTTGACGTTATTCAAGATGGTAAAACAAAAATTTCCAAACCGCCTCTTTTTTTATATTCTTTTAAAACTTTGATCCCCAAAACCATACCTTAATCCTCCTCTAGAATAAATATTTTTCACTAAAATATGCACACAAAAATCGTCGCTCTATGGTTAAATTATCCCCTTTCGCGTCCTTGGCGACATATTATTCCGGTATAGCGAAGAAAATGCACATTCTATGAACGCATAAAAGGAGAACACAAAAGAAAATGGCGGAGAGAAAGAGGCTATAATAAGATATTATTCTGCCATCATCTGGGGAAGGATCTATTTTTCCTGTGATGTAGGAGAAAAAAAATGGAATATCCTTTTTTTCTGGTTGGTTTAACAATATTCTTGTTTCATGTTTTTGGCCACCTGAGGGCCAATTATTCAGAATTTTTTTCTTTCCTTAGCTCTTTTTATCTCTTTTTTGGCAACGTTGTTTTAGTTTTTATTTCGAATTATGTTAGGCCTAAAAAAATATTAGAAATTATCAGATTGGAATAAAATGAGAAATAAAATTTTATACATTGTAAGAAATAAAAGTCGAAATTCATAGTTAAATTATTAGAGATATTGTAAATTTAAAACATGACGCTGATAGAGGTTCTTAAACATCGTCTACAAGAAGTTGCATAAAAATTATTTTAAGCAAGAATTTTTAATTAAGAAATCAAAAAATTTACTTTTGAGGATTTTTGTACATAATTATAAAAAACGCTTTATGACAACAACACTTTTATTGAGAATCATTTTTTCTTCATCTTTATTTTTGGATGTGTTGTTGAAAGTTTAATATTTTTTCTATGATAAATATTTGTAGATGTTAACATAAATGTATTTTGGCATGCAAAAGAATTTAACCTTAACTATAACTGAATCTTTTTTTTTTTTTTTTTTTTTTTTTTTTTCATTTTCCCCCAAAAAAGATTTGAACGTTATGAAAATAATTTAATAACAACAAAACAGTTTCATCAAAAATCAATTCTTTCACACTGTGGTTTTGTTATTCAATGTGGAAAAAAATAATTTTCTTCCTCTTTTCTATAATTAATATTCATAAATAAAGTTTTTACTTAATATTTTATATACAAAAGACATTTATAAACGCCTGAAGAAATAATATTTTTCTTTCGTTTTTCTACACAAGGATTTAAATATAACAGAAATAATCTAATAAAAAACAAAATTTCATTGAAAGAATTTCTTTTCGCCTTTTTTTTTTTTAATTCATTGCTAAAAAATAGTTGTTGTTTATGTTTTATTTGATAAATATTTGTAAACTATAGCATGAATGAATTTTGATGACCAAAAAAATTTGATTTTAAGTTTAGCTTGAAATTAAAGTCTTTTTTTTACATTTCCTCAACAAAAATATTTGGAAGTTATAAGTAGTAATTAAATAAAAATAAAGAAAAATTCCATTAAAAATCAATTCTTTTAGACTCATAGTTCTTTTTTAATGATTTGTTTAAAGAATAATTTTGTTCTTTTTATTCTAAAATAAATATTTGTAAACTGAAACATAAATGAATGTTGACATCCAAAAGAAATCTGACCTTAATAAACAACTGGATATCATGATATTTTTCCTTTAAAAAAGATTTAAATGTCAAAGAAATAACAACAAAATGGTTTTCGTTAAAAATAATTTCATTTTGTCATTGCTGTTCTGTAATTCTATATCGATTTTTTCCTTTTCCTTCTATGATAAATATACATATTTTTTTTTTTTCTTCAATTAATTTTGTTATTCAAAATAATCTGATATTGATTAACGCCTCTAGAAATATTTATTCCTAATGATCATCCGATTTGAATGTTAAAGATTGAATTTATATTTGAATTGTTATTTGAATGCTACATTTCTTTTCTCATTGGGTTTTTTCTATTTTATTGTTATTTTTTTCTTCAGTGATAAATATTTGTTGACATTAACATGAATGAACTTTGATATCTAAAAAAATTATACTTAGCTTAAGCCTAATGATATTGGGTTTTTTTCCTTTAACAAAAGTTTACAAAATTATTTTTAGCAAAAATTATTATTTTTCTCTATTGCTGTTTTTAAATTCACTATTGTCCGATTCGTGGCAACTTTCACCGCTGTTGTGCATTAGGGCCGAGTTTCCATCCACTGGCGGCTTTGTTGTAGACACTGTTTCAAAGAAAAAAAAAAAAGAGATTCGATGGCGTTCATGATGTTCAGCGTCTTGTTTAGTGAGTGGAACTACCTGGTGGGAGTTTTACGGGTTTCCTTCCATACGATTCCTTCCTTCCATGAAAATACGGGGTAGTTCCTGTAAAAGGTACTGCCCTCCTTCTTCATCGACACGGAGCCCAGTCAGACTTCTACCTACGGATACTTCATCATAATAGAAGCTGTCCCCCTTCCCTCCATCCAAAAGACCAACCCGGGTTCCTGGACTTGGTCTAAATGTTGCTGTCTACCAATTGAGATAAGAAAGAAAGAAAAATTCATTGTTAAAAGGGTAATTGTTTTCTTTTTCTGCGAAGATAAATATTAATGAAAACTGACATGTAGAAATCTGATATCAAAAAAAAATTCTCGTAACTAACGCCTGAATGTACAGTTTCATCACCAAAAGATTAAAATGTTATTGGAATATTTTTTAACAACGAAATTATGTTTATAGAAAATTATCTTTTCTCACTACTGTTTCTCTGGATTCATTGTTTACAGAATAATTTTCTTTTTTCTTCATTATTTATGTTTAAGAAACACAATATTAACTCCATTTGATTGATATTTAACAAACACATTTTAGTAACTTTTTTAAAAAAATTAGGGTTGTACAGGTTAAGCACAGGCCGCAGCTTTTGTTGATTTATTGACTATTTTTGCAATACATTCGTTTTAAGTCAAAAAAAACCAAAACGATTTGGTATTTAAAAATTGTACTTTAGCGCACAACAAATATTACAATTTGAAAATAAACAGTTTTATTTAGAAGCAGTACCATTTTTTTCAAAAATTCAAAGAGGAATCAATATAATTCAAATCATTAATATACAAAACGAGGAAAATCAATGCAATCAATTTGTAAAGGACAAATGAATAAACAGCTAAGGGCAATGTCAATAAAAACATTAACAAATGATTTTTGGTAAGTCGTCATTGGCTAATCCAATAAAAAAGTCTTTTGTGGTATTGGAAACAAACTTTCTCCAACAGTCAACAAATCGAAAAACAGAAATAGCTTGACTAAGGAAAATTTAGAATCAATTTTGTGCTTGTTTTACTACAAAAAACTTAACAAATAATTAAAACAATAATTGAATCAAAGAGCATATGATTTTTAAATAATAAAATAAATAAATAATGGATACCTATATATATTTATTTGTACGTTCATCAATTATCGTTTTCATATCGATTATGAAGTATCGATCGATTCAAAACGATAAAAAAGCAGACGAAACTTAATTAAAAATGCAATAGTTGTTAGATAAGAATTCTGTCTTTGCATATTTATCGTTGATGACCAAACGACGAAAGAATCTTTCTAATTGGCAGTTTCTGGGTTTTTTCCAAATCGTTTGTTGCCATATCGTTTTCCTTTTTAAAAATATTATTGTAAGAATCTACAGCAATTATCGTTTGAAAAATAATATTGAAAGAACAGTTCATTAATTGGTTTTCATTCTATTCATCTGAAATTTGATTCTGTTAAATACATTTTTTTATTCAAAATAATCCATCATGTATTTTCATATTTACTAACAAATGAAAATTTTGATTGAAAAACAACATTGAGCATCGGAGCTGTCAAATTTTTTTCAAATTATTATTCAGCAATATTCCTATTTTTCTATACCACCAAAATTATTGTTGATATTATATGATGAGCTTTATTTCAATATTTAATTAATTGTTTTAATAGTATATTAAATAGACACTACAACGGAGACTTATGAGCTGTATAGGATTTACCTTGAAGTACATTTTTTAATCAATGATAAAAATTTAAAGTAATTTTTTGTATTGCATTTGATAAATAGTCCTTACATATATTTTCCCCTTAGTATGAATCCATAATATTTCAAATTTTTATTATGTATATAAAATTATTTTTATTATAATTTCTCCCTTACTTCAGTAAGATTATATTTCAATCAGTTATTATAAAATTATAACTTGATGGCAGTCACCTTAATAGTCCTCTTGGAACAGTATCACCAACAAATCTTTGAAGAGTCAATTTAATGAACAAAATTGACTTCTCAAATTGTTGATTGTTATAAAATAATCAATCATTTAGGCTATTTTACAGCGATTTTTTTTTTTCATAAAAACAATTTTCTCGGAAATATTTTAAGTAATACCAAAATTCAAATATGATTCTAATTATTTCATTGCATCATTTCAACCAGTTTGTTGCAGTGCATTTCCGCTGTGATCGATGATCCAAGTTTCGTGAAATCATAATGGATCACACTTGCACTAGACCACCAAATACTCACCCTCATCTTCTTTTTTGAGGAATATTAGACATTGGAGTGGTTATTTTTTTATTCATTCATTCAATCCTTGTAAGATTGCGATTGTTATACTGGATCCATTTCTCATCGCAAGTGACAATTCGATTAAAAATGGATCAGGTTTGGGACGAGAAAGCAACATCAACTAGCTTAGAAATGCGTTTGTTTCTATTTTTCATTCAGTTCATGTAGAACTCACTTATCCATCCTTTTCACTTTGCTGGTTTCAACTAAATGAGTTAATATTGTTTGTTTACTGATGCCAAACTTTCATGATAATTCACATGCACTCTGAGGTGAGTCAGACTCAACGATTATTCAACATTGATTCACCTCATGATGGCTCGCGTGTTAAGTAAAAATTGCCTGTACGAAATTTGGCGAACCAATTTGATTCTGTCTACTGAGCAGTAACACTAGGCCCAAGTACACTATTAATGCTTCGCGCGGATAACGTGTTTTCAGTATAATTCAATTGTTTACATTGAATTCAATGTTTTGCTTATAAAAAAAAAATATTATATAAAAAATTAAATTAATTTTCACAAAACTGTTATCCTTTCTGTGAACATTCTTTGGTTGTGTCCTGATTTCAAAAGCACTGAATAATTTAAGATTTACAGGACACAATTAAAAAAAAAAATTAAGTGTTTTACCATAAATGCCCAAAACCTTAATACTTTTTGCTATAAATATATCGCAAATTTTAATGATGTAAATTTAAATCAGAATTAACCGTATAAAAATTTTATAAATAGTAGAATTTAGTTACTTTTTATTAAGTTCTGTATCATTAGTTTTAATATGTTTATTACAATAGCTGAGTTATAAAACTAAATATTTTAAAGACGATATTTAAAAACTGTCATTTTGAAAACATATTAAATGCAGATGCAATTTTTTTATAGAATACTTCGCTTAACTTTTAGATAGGATAGTCAAGAATCTTTAAGTAAATTGATACTTTTAATTCCCTTTTATTATTTATGTTAAATATATAATAACATTCCTTATTCTCAAAGTCAGAAGCGTAATCATGCACACAACCATTAACGAATCCAACCCTGCTCTTTTCCCAGTATAAATAGAAGACAGTCTTCTCGCGTTGTTTCGTATTCTTATGCTTCTAGTGTCTCATCTTGGTTCTTCTTTTTTTCACTTCCATATTAAGTTCCAGGTGTTTATTTGGGAAGGATGTCTGTACTCACCCTTTCGATGGCTTACATAAGGGTGAATGGAATTTGTTTTTCCGATTTCCTGATTCACATTCAAAAGTCATAGATTCACAAGTGCATTAAAGATTGATTTTTTTAATGTATTTCTTTGCTATCGACACATGCGAGATGTACTTCCCTCGAAAGTTTTTAAAGGATTTGTTAGTAAATATTATATCTTTTGTATATCGTTGTAGTTTTTCTATTTTTATTTCTGAAAATGTAAAAAGGTGATTATGCGGGGTTATTACTCATAAATGTCATTTCAGAAAGCAATTGTCACTAATCGGTTGGTTTTCGAGGACACTACGAGATACACTGGTGTTCAGGAAAGAAAAAGGCTGTCTGCAAGCGACTGTTTGTGCCTATCTATAAAATAGGCAAATAGGCAGGCAATTATCCCTAAAAGTCCTTCCCGAAGCCACTGTTCTCCACATAACCCGTCGGTGGACTGTTCGTGGTCTCCATAATGTTCCACACAACCCCTTTTTAGGGGAGGATGTATTTTGTGATTTAAAGAAAGGAAAAGTCCAAACAAAAACGTCCTAAAAACTGGAAAATAAAAATTTATAAAATTTATTACATTAAAATATTATAAGTTTTCAAATTAAAGGAATTGCTATAAATCAAATACAGTCAATTTTTTTTCTTTTTTTAGTATATTTCAATTGTTTACATTGAGCTCAATGTTTTGCTTACGAAAACATTTTTAATTGCATAAAAACTGCATTTTAATGCATTAATTATTTTTAAGAATCTGTTATCTTTTCTGTGAATTTATTTGGTTGTGTCTTTTATTTTAAAAAGCATTGAATAATTTAACATTTGCATCACACAATTTTAAAAAAAATTAAAAGCTTTTACCAAAAATGTTCAAAGCACAATACTTTTACATAAATATACAGGAAAAATTTTAATGATATAGACTTAAAACACAGTTAACAGCAAAAAAATTCTTTATAAATAGTAAAATCTAATTGCTTAACCACTTTATTAAAGATCTCTGTATCATTAGCTTAATATGTTTAATGCAATAGAAGAATTATAAAACAAAATATTTTTTAAACACTATATTTAAATGTTGTCTTTTGTTCGTTTTGAAGATGTAGATGTGATTCTTTACACAATACTTCAGTTAATGTTCAGATGGGATAATCAAGAACCTGTATATATTTTCATGCTTTTTAATTCCACTCTATTATTTATGTTAAATATATAATAACATTTCTTATTTGCAAAAGCAGAAGAATGATTATGCAAACATCCATTAACGAATCCACCCTTGTTCTTTTCCCTGAATAAATAGAAGACATTCTTCTCGTGTTGTTTCGTATTCTTATGCTTTTTAGTGTCTCATCAGAGTTCTATTTTTTTTTCACTTCCATAATAACTTCCCGGTGTTTATTTGGGAAGGACGTCTGTACTCATCCTTTCGATGGCTTGCATAAAGGGTGAATGGAATTTGTTTTTTCCGATTTCCTGATCCCCATTCCTAAAAGTCATACATTCACAACTGTATTAAAGACTGACTTGGTCACTTTGAGTTGAATTTGTCACTTTTCTATCGAGAAAGGCGAGATTCTCTCCCGAAAGGTTTTAAAAGATTTGTTAGTAAATACATTTGTAATAATAAATTTGGAATTTTTTTTTTAAATTAAAATCTAAGAAGTAGGAAAGAAATGAAGGTAAGATTATTTTATCAAATGTATAACTATATAACTATATATATATATATATGCAATTAAACTATATACTAAATAAACAAGCCATAACTAAATATATCTGTGCAATAAGAGTTATCCTTACTATTATCTAAAAATTCAATTAATTAAATCATTAAAGAATAAGATATGGCCCATTAGCGTTACGATTTTAAGTAGCTTTCCACTAAATACTAACATCTCAGTAAAGTAAATCATTTAATGTCTATTACTAAAGAATCACGACTGCATTCGCACCAGTTATCTAAACATACTCTGTTAACCAAGAACATTTTGTCTATTTTTAGATAAGAAACAATCCTGCAATCTTCATAACTGCAAATGGCTAAACAATATGTACATAATAATTCAAAATCGAAATGTTAGAAAATATTTGCCTACATGCTAAAATGTTTTATGGGTAACCTGTACATGTAACCCAGCCGATTATAATTGTTTTTATTTGTAGATTAAATCAGTTTCAAATTTCTCTTCAAATTTATAACTGGTTACGCATATATATATATATTTTTAAGTTACATAAATTTCTTTCATGGGCTTTTAAAATTTGTAAAATGCTTAAAATTATTAATTAATTAATAAATTTAAAGCTTTACTTTTCATTAATATTTAAATTTTTTTAATTATTAAATTAAACAAATAAATTTTTTTTTTAAATTTAAAAATGTAAATATTAACGACGCACATAAAATATAAAAAAAAAACTACTATTAAATAAATAAATTGTCATAACTATTAACGAATCTTAAAATTCATTGAAAATTAAAAAAAAATTTACAAAAAATTAAAAATTGCATATATTCCATATTTAAATAATTAAAACATTTTTATTTAATAAATTAAAAATAAAAAATAATAATAATTAATTAAAAAAAATTTTTAATGTAAATATTAACGTCTCAAATTTAAAAAAAAATTCTACTATATAAATTAAATATGAATTTTCACTGAAATTCATTGAAAAAATAAATAAAACATATTACAAAAAAATTAAAAATTTTACTGTATATTTTTTATTTTATAATATAAATCTTTTACCTTTTAGCTTTTAATTTCACGTCGTTTTATTTAAAGGTAAAAATATTTAAGCGTATAGCTATGTTTTTAATTATATGGAATGATTTAAAGAAACATTTTATAAATTATATTTAAAGGCATTTAAAAAATTATGCATATTTTTTTGTTTGGTAATTAAAAATGTCTACGAATTGCATACAAAAATTAAGTATTCCATTTACCAAAAGAAATATTTATCTGAAAAAACGTACTTAAATATTTATAAAAATAAAAGTGCAATTAAAAAAACTCATAACCACATAGTAGGGAAAATATATTGGTACATTTGCTATGTTTTATGGAATGAAAAGCAATAAATAAAACATAAATATTATTCTTGAAGGCTTAGAATGTAAGGATTAATGGTGGATAGCAAAGAAAAATATGACTTAGCTCTAAGAAATCAATTTTCTTTTTTTGAACAAAAACGAAATAGTTAGGGTTAGAAGAAATCCTTTGCGAAAAGAGAATTCTTTTTTTTTTATCTCCTTGTACCGTGTCTTGTTTGTTTTAAGAATAAATTTAATTGAATATTTTATTTGCAGTTCCCTTCAATTTTTAAATGTATTTGCTAAAAATTCCATTATATATTAATTCTCATTTAATATTTTACTGAACTTTCATTACTGCTAAAATGATGTCAAAATGTTTATTTTGTTTTGATTGAACCGGGTACTTGAATTTTTTTTAACTTTCGTTCGGTCGCCATCTTTAGACTATGAATATAAACAAACGATAGAATTTTTAAAATTCATGGGAAAAAAAGTGTAATTATAAAGTCATATTCGTTTTGTTAAAAAAAGAGTATTTATCTAATATAGTGTAATTTTTTTTAATTTATAAAAAAAATTTTTATTCCTAACAAATAATGTGATAGTGCAATTAATGACAAGTTTTGGAATTTTTAAAGTTATGACCATTCAATGTCTTCACTAAACAGCAAATCTTCCACAAAATTGAATTAAAATTTATTTAACGAATTTATTTATTTATTTTTATTTATCTCAGTGCTGCTAGAATACCATTTTGTTTTTAAAAATCAGATAATTAATTTTGAATTTAATTTTAATTTTTTTATCAATAATTTTGTTTTTGAAAACCATGGTTAATAAAATTTAAGTTTTGAAAAACATATTATCTATTAGAAAAAGTTAACTGATTTCGAGTTTAAAATGACTAAAATATGCAAACATTTGATAAAATACAACACCAAATTAAAGACTACTTCGAAGAGAACAACTTTATAATAGATTCCACCACTTTTAAGTTCAACTCTATTTTTTGGTTTATTTATGTATATTAATTTAGTATATTTATTTATGCATATTATTTAAATTTAGAATTACAAATTATTAAACGAAAAATTTGATCACAAAAATTTCAAAAAACTATTAAATTTCATGAAAATTTGAATCCAAACATCTAAAAGAAACATTTGTATTTCTGACTGTAACTGTAGTAGTATCTGAATAATAAAAGTTTCCTTCTTATATGTTGTTTTTATATAGTCTTAAATAAATTTAACAGTTTAATAATGTAGTCTAGAACAATTTTATATCATATGTCTTTAAAATTTGTTTTTTTTTTTCAGCTTAAAAAGCTAAAAGTTCTAAATTCATTGCCAGATTTTTTTTTTTGAAAAGTGCAATTTAAATTTTATTGTAATATTTTTGTAAAACACACAATTCTTTAATTTTTAACGAAATGTAATTTTACATTTTCACTTTAAGAAATATTCACCAATTAAAAATATTTGGAGGAAAAGGGATAATATGAGAGTAGCCACGATATGAATAAATTTTTATATATGTTTTTTTACATATATTAGATTTATGATAAGTAAAACTGAATATATATGAAAAAATGCGTTCATATTACAAATTCATGCTAAAAGCGGTTTTAATGCTATCTTTTTCATGATACATGCTGCAGGATGAAAAGCGTAGCCATGATATAATAATATTATACAGATTGAATTTTTTTAAATTTGATTTTCTGAATTTCAGAATACATTTTTTATCCTTGTATTTTTAATATCCACATAGTTTAGATAAAATTAATTTAGTCATAATCCTTATACTAGTTAACCTACTAGTTATGGCGAATCCAAACAATTAACTATACATAACTAAATATAAAATAAAATTTTGCAAACACATATTTAGGCGCTGAAAAATTTAGTTCACCAAGTGCTTTCGGAAATATTTAAATTTATTTACCATTATATTTCGTGCGCGCATAAATTACGCACGAAAATTACTTCATTAATTGTAATATGTAATGGTAAATGTTGTAATCAAATTTCTTCTGCAAATTGTTTTGCATACAAAGCGTTTGTAAATATGCATATTGATATAATATTTTATAACTGGTATGAAAAAATGATTAATATAATAAAACAGTTTATGCATTTAAATATTTTTCACTTGAGTACCATTAAGTAAATAATTTTCGTTTCTGTAAAGAGACGCAAATAAAGGCAGTGTGAAATAATATGTTAATTATAAGAAAACAAGTGATAAAATTTCTTTGAAATGTTGAGGCAATCACAAACTAAAAAACTCTGCTTAAACTAAAAAAAAATTCAATAAGGTTTAAAGAATACTTATCAATCATCTAGATGCATTGCACTTCAGCGCAATTAAACCAACACTTCCAAAAAAAGTCGACTAAACACTTTGATACATTTAGTACGAAGCAAAGTGACGTGCAGTAAGTAAATATTTAACCTAACAGGATTGCCAGGATTCAACAATTTAACCCCAACATTCTATGTGCCACTTCAGTCTAATATAGGAAGTTAAAACTATCGCCCAGTAAAGAACAATAATAAGAGAATAACAGAAATGCACCAATAAATATTTAAATACGGCTGGCAAATAAATAAATACTTTCTTCTTCATTGGCGCAACACCCTTTCGTGGGTCAAGGCCGTCTGCCAACTGGCAAGTTCCAGAACATGGGACGTTTTTATTTTTACTTGGTAGGACTGTCAACCTTACGCCATGAGTCATTTAAGTCTGGTACCTACGGGTTCAGGCGGATACCGAATCATTACAAGTATCCATGACTATATATATATATATATATACACTAAGTGACAAAAGTCATGGGATACCTCTTAATATCGTGTCGGCCCTCCTTTCGCCCGGCGAAGTGTAGCAACTCGACGTGGCATGGACTCAACAAGTCGTTGGAAGTCTTCTGCAGGAATATTGAGCCATGCTGTCTCGATAGACATCCATAATTGTGAATGCGTTGATGGTGCAGGGATTTAGGGCACGAACAGACCTCTCGATGATGTCCCATAAATGCTCGATGGGATTCATGTCGGGCGATCTAGGTGGCCAGATCATTCGTTGGAATTGTCCAGAATGTTCTTCAAACCAATCGCGAACAGTTGTGGCCCGTGACATGACGCATTGTCATCCATAAAAATCCCATCGTTGTTTGGGTACATGAAGTCCATGAATGGCTGCAAGTGATCTCCAAGTAGCTGAACATAAGCATTTCCAGTCAATGTTCGGTCCAGTCGCACCAGAGGACCAAGTCCATGCCATGAAAAACAGCCCACACCATTACGGAGCCACCACCAGCTTGAACAATGCCTTGCTGACAGTTTGGGTCCATGGCTTCGTGGGGTCTGCGCCACACTCGAACCCTACCATCAGATCTTACCAACTGAAATCGTGACTCATCGGACCAGGCCACGGTTTTCCATTCATCTAGGGACCAACCGATATGCTCACGTGCCCACGAGTCGCTGCAAGCGATGTCGTTCTGTCAGTAAAGGCACTCGAGTCGGTCTTCTGCTGGAATAGCCCAAGAAAGCCAAATTTCTCCGCACAGTTCTAACAGACAAGTCCCTTGTACGTCCCACATTGATTTCTTCGGTTATTTGACGCAGTGTTGCTTGTCTGTTAGAATTTACGACTCTTTGCAGACGTCACCGGTCTCGGTCGTTAAGTGCAGGCGGTCGACCACTGCGCTGTCCATGGTGGGATGTTATGCCTGAAATTTCACACTCTCGGCACACTCTTGACACAGTGGATCTGGGAATGTTGAATTCCCTAACGATTTCCGAAATGGCATGACCCATGCGTCTAGCTCCAACTAACATTCCGCGTTCAAAATCTGTTAATTCCCGTCGTGCGGTCATCATCACGTCAAAACCTCTTCACATGAATAACTTGAACAGAAATGAAAGCTCTGCGAAAGCACTGCGCATTTATACCTGTTCTATGCGATGCTACTGCCATCTGAAAATTTGCATATTGCTATCCCATGACTTTTGTCACTTCAGTGTATATATATACTACTGTGCCCAAAAAGTAAGACCAATTTTTTTCAAAAATTCTTTATTTGTTCTTTCAAAATTATTTCATCGCCTTCAAAGTCATCCCTTCCGGACACAATGCACTTATGCCAACTTTTTACCAATCCTCAATGCATGCTAAAAAGTCATCGGCAGGGATGGCCTTCAAAGCGAGCGCCGCGCGGTTGAATCTCTTCAATTGACTCAAAGCGATGTCGCCGGCGTCTCAGCGTAACTCAAACACTAATGAATATTATAACGTCAAATTTCTCACAGGTGTCAAGGAAAGTGCCAACAACCTAAAAAAGAAAAAAAAATTGTAATTCCATAAGCTCCGGGAATTTTAAGTGGAATCTTACTTTTTAGACACAGTAGTACATAAAATATATCCATGACGAATTCAAAAGACAGGATTTTTCGAGAATGTTAGTTAATTTTATACTTAACCTTTGTTTCGGAAAAAAATTCATTAAAATGCTAAAAAATATATGAATAATAGAAAAAAAAAATAAATAGGAGTTTAAAAAAATACTAGCAATTATGTTTGAATGGATCTCGTTCCATTTATTCATAAACTAAGGTATTCAAAAGCCCGGTTTTTAAAGTATTCGTTTTGCCTCTGAATAAATTGAACTCATTTTGCAGAAAAGTTAATCAGAAATTAAGAATATGTTTTTAATAAAACTTATCATTAAAAATATGTAAAGCAATTTTCTATATCAAATACAAAACAACATTTACGTGTTTAAACCAAAGATGGGCCTATATTGTTTACAAGTAAACACATATGGCTCATAATATAACATATATTTATCCCACTACAAACAATTACAGTTTTAAATAATGTAAAAAATATGAAACTGGTTGCACGTCAAAAATTTAACGACCCAATTTTTGTTAAATCTTTTTTAACAAACAACTCCTTTTCTTTAAAGCTTTCTGATAAATCATACAATTTTTTTAAAAATAAAACTAAATTTCCATATTCTTAAATGTGATAAAGAATAAAGTCACAATATAAAACCCATATTATTAAGAAAATAGGGAGTAATATAGCATAATAATCATGTTACATGGGCCTGAATGGTCGAGTGGCTGGCACTCGGTACCACAGGTTTCGGGTTCGAGTCCCGGCGGTGCCATGGATGTTTGTAGTGGTTCGGAATCCCACTTTAAGCCGTAGGTCCCGGTCTTATATGACTGTTGAATGTTGGGTGTAAAGTGGACAACCCTACCCGTAAAAAGAAAAACATCTCTCGTCTCGAAATCTACTAGTAGGTAGACGGCCTTGGCCCACACTGGGCTGTTGCACCAATGATGATGAATCATGTCACAAAAGCATAAATTTTAGGCAGGATAATATACATGCATAAAGCCTTCAAGATATATCATTTAGATCGTAAGATATATCTTAATAACACTATTTTTCTAAGCATAAATCTTATGGGATATAAAAAAAACAGTTGTCTAACAAAAATGGAGAATTATCCGAGGCATTTTAGTTAACTTCAAAATATATTATTTTTAAAGAAAAAATATGTGAAAAATTCAAATGCAATTTCAGGACTTAAAAACAACCGGCTGAATACATGAATATAAATTGGCTTCTTTCGTGCAAAAACTTTTTTTGCGGTTCAGCTCTGCTGCCCCAACTGTTTTAGAAGTTCCTAAATTTCTTTAAGAAAAATTAAAAAAAAAAAAAGTTATTATATTCACATGAATTTAAAGCAACACGCTACTTTTTATAAAATCAAATATTTGAGGCTTGATTATGAATGAAAATATTGTTTCTGCAGCTTTTCTCGGGGTCTTTCCAACAAGAAGATGTGAATAAATTTATCCCACAAATGCAAAATAATGACTTAAACTCTCTTTTATAAAGATTTGAAAAGGTATTAAAATTTTCCCTGGATTATTTTATATAGAACACCATTCTCGTTCAATAAAAATTAGGCAACATAGTTAAATTGTATGGTCTAGAAATTGTTGGCAAATTGTTGGGAAACCAGATTGTACGCCAATAAGCATTTAAATAAGGGTTGACAAATAAATAAATGCTTTCTTCTTCTTCGTTCGCGCAACAGCCCCAAGGCCGTTGGCCTGCTGGCAGATCGAGAGTCATGAGATGTTTTTACTTTATATGGGGTAGGGTTGTCTGCCTTACACCCAACAGTCATATTAGACCAGGACTTACGGCTTAGATTAGATAGCAAAGCACTACAAGGATATATGGCACGGTTGAAATCCCAATCTGAGACCTGTGGCACCGAGTGCTGGTTACTCTCCCATCAGGCCCCAATAAATGGTTTACGCCGGCAAATGAAATTGAGAAAGAATTTCCGTAAACAACTCAACTGTCATTAGAGGAATTAAAATATTTTGAGGAATCCGAAAAACAGAATATATTTTCAAGAATGTTAGACATTTACGTTCTTGCACCTTAAAAAAAAAACATTAAATTATAAAAATGATGTATGATTAATGAAAAAAAAGGAGTTATAACAAAATAGTAGCCATTTGATTTGAATGGTTCTTGTTCCATTTATGCATAAAATAAAGTATTCAAAAGTTGTGAGGTTTTTATAGAATTCGTTTTGCCATTGAATAAATTGAACTCATTTTCTGAGAGATGAAAAATATTTTATTAAAACATATCATTATAAATATAAGAAATTTTCCCTGTCTAATTCAAAGCATTTATTCATTCAAACAAAAGATGGGCCTATATTATTTTCCAAGTAAACACATATGGCTCATATATAACATATATTTACACATCACAAACATTTACAACTTTAAATAAAGTGAAAAATATAAAAACTGGTTGTATGCTAAAAATTTAACGACCAAATTTCAGTTGAACTATTTTGAAAAATAATTCATTTTCTGTAAAGCTTTTTGATAAATCATACATTTTTAAAATCTATATTTCCATATTCTTAAATATGATAAAAGATAAAAGTCTCAATATAAAAACCGATATTATTAAGAAAATTGTGAATAATATAGGATTTCATAATTTTTCGAAAATGCATATATTTTAGGCAGGATAATAAACACACATAATACTTTCATAGATATATCTTCAGATGCATAGATTAACAACACTATTTTTTAAGCATAAATCTTATGGGATACAAAGAAAACCAGTTGTCTAATAAAAACGGAGAATTATCCAAGGCATTTCAGTTAACTCCGAAATATATTATTTTTAAAGGATAAAATATCTGAAAAATTCAAATACAATTTCAGAACTTAAAAACAATCGGTTGAATACATGAATAAAATTGGCTTCTTTCGTGCAAAATATTTCGCGATTCAGCTTTGCTGCCCCAACTGTTTTAGAAGTTCCTAAATTTCTTAAGAAAAACTTAAAAAAGAAAGTTATTATATTCGCATGAATTTAAAGCCAGGCGCTACTTTTTATGAAATCAAATATTTGAGGGCTTGATTATGAATGAAAATATTGCTTCTGCAGCTTTTCTCGGGGCTTTCGCATAAGAAGATGTGAATAAATTTCATAAATTTATCCTTTATATTCAAAATAAGGAGCTAAATTCTCTTTTATAAAGATTTGAAAAGACATTAAAATTCTCCATGCCTATTTTATATAGAGAAATACACTGAAGTGACAAAAGTCATGGGATGCCTCTTAATATCGTGTCGGCCCTCCTTTCGCCCGGCGAAGTGCAGCAACTCGACGTGGCATGGACTCAACAAGTCGTTGGAAGTCTTCTGCAGGAATATTGAGCCATGCTGTCTCGATAGACGTCCATAATTGTGAAAGCGTTGATGGTGCAGGATTTTGGGCACGAACAGACCTATCGATGATGTCCCATAAATGCTCGATGGGATTCATGTCGGGCGATCTAGGTGGCCAGATCATTCGTTGGAATTGTCCAGAATGTTCTTCAAACCAATCGCGAACAGTTGTGGCCCGGTGACATGGCGCATTGTCATCCATAAAAATCCCATCGTTGTTTGGGTACATGAAGTCCATGAATGGCTGCAAGTGATCTCCAAGTAGCTGAACATAAGCATTTCCAGTCAATGTTCGGCCCAGTCGCACCAGAGGACCAAGTCCATGCCATGAAAAAACAGCCCACACCATTACGGAGCCACCACCCGCTTGAACAGTGCCTTGCTGGCAGTTTGGGTCCATGGCTTCGTGGGGTCTGCGCCACACTCGAACCCTACCATCAGCTCTTACCAACTGCAATCGTGACTCATCGGACCAGGCCACGGTTTTCTATTCATCTAGGGACCAACCGATATGCTCACGTGCCCACGAAAGTCGCTGCAAGCGATGTCGTTCTGTCAGTAAAGGCACTCGAGTCGGTCTTCTGTTGGAATAGCCCAAGAAAGCCAAATTTCTCCGCACAGTTCTAACAGACAAGTCCCCTTATACGTCCCACATTGATGTCTGCGGTTATTTTACGCAGTGGTGCTTGTCTGTTAGAATTTACGACTCTTTGCAGACGTCGCCGGTCTCGGTCGTTAAGTGCAGGCCGTCGACCACTGCGCTGTCCATGGTGGGATGTTATGCCTGAAATTTCATACTCTCGGCACACTCTTGACACAGTGGATCTGGGAATGTTGAATTCCCTAACGATTTCAAATGGCATGACCCATGCGTCTAGCTCCAACTAACATTCCGCTTTCAAAGTCTGTTAATTCCCGTCGTGCGGTCATCATCACGTCAAAACCTCTTCACATGAATAACTTGAACAGAAATGAAAGCTCTGCGAAAGCACTGCGCATTTATACCTGTTCTACGCGATGCTACTGCCATCTGAAAATTTGCATATTGCTATCCCATGACTTTTGTCACTTCAGTGTATACTCCTACATTAAAAATTAGACTAAAGTTGTTAAATTTGGTTGGTTGGTTGAGATTCTGGCACGTGTTGGAGAATTCTCAACTTTTTACTGATGCATTCACAAACACCACACACATACAATAACAGGCACACAATATTTAACACATTTTAAGCATAAGTTGCGGCACGGTGGCAAAGTACTTCGCTAATGAGCATTAAGACTGAGGTCTAAACCGCTGGAGGTGACCTGACCTTATGATTCTGTTTCAAAAAACGTGGAGATTCGATGGCGTTTGTAATGTTCAGCATATTGCCTAGTTCAGTAACTACGTAGAGGGAGTTTTCCGAGAATACGATACGTGAATGCGGGGTTGTTTCCTCTAAAAGTCCTCCTAAACGACACTGCCCTACTTCTTCAGCGACGCGCAGTCAAGTCAGATTTCTACCTACGAGTGCTCCACCACGGCAGAAGCTGCCCTTTTCCTCCATCCATGAGTACTCATGAAATGTCCTTCCCGCACTGCAGGTCACTGAGGATTAGACATAACAACAACGCATTTTAAAGACAGATCATTATAGATTCGTGGAAAAACTCCCATTCTAAGCCGAAACATCGAAACTTAACTACTCGCCGGGTGCACGAAATATATTTCCTGTCCGGGTGAGAATCTTTAGGCTAACTAATACGCTGGGATGTGCTAAATATATTTCCTCTCTCCTGATGAGAGTTTATAAACTAAACGTAGGTTGATGTTCTTCTTCTTGGGAGAGAGTCTCCAGGACTATTGACCAGTTCTCCTGAACGCCACAGGGCATGCTCTCTTCCAAATGGTTAGGAGAAGCACCATTACAAAATAATGGTTTAGGGAAATATTTTTAATTGTTAAATTATTTTAAAACGTGAACTTTTCAACAAAGATTCATTCAAAAACTCATTTCTAAATGAATACATTTAAAAGATTTTTATTCAATGCCGACTTAACATCATTAAAAATGTACAGTTAAAATAAACATTTAAAAACACGAGAATTAAAATTTAATGTATATTTTTTGCGAAATTTTAGGAAAAAAAAAAAAGTAAATTTTAACTTAATGGAGGCCCTCTAAATAAATAGAATAAAAGAAAATATAAAACAAATCACATATACTTGTATTAATGTAGAAATAAATCTGTAATCCAGAGTGAAAATATTATAAAGTATTGTTGAATTATTTTGAGTCTACGGAATCATTATGAGCAAAATTATAAGGAAAAATAAGCTTTTTTTTTTAATTTAAAAATTTAAATAACTCATTTCTAAATGATTATATTTAAAAAACTCGTTTCTAAATTTATATTGCCCTGTATCTTTTCATATACATCATATGCAGACATAACATCATTAAAAATATATAGTTAAAATTTTATTAAATTCAGTCAGATATTTTAAGAATTATGATTATTATCGTGCATATAAAAATTTGCAGTATCTCAGAAATTCAATTTTGAATGCCTGGAATCAGTATTCCTATAGCTCGCGACTAAACATCAATGTCTCGACTCGAAAAAACTTTTCAAGAATGTTTTCGAAAGATAGATATCAGATCTTTAAAAAATAAAATCATTTAAAAATGTTGATATTTTTTTTTTTTTACAAAAAGTCGTGATTTGTACGTAATCGGTAACTTAAAAAATTATTCTCACTGGTCATAGTATTCGAAATTATTCATGTTTTTTTTATGTTTTTTTCATTTGTACTATTACATTAATTATATTACATTGTTATAATTATTATATTATATTATTATAATTATTATATTTTATTATATTAATTATAATTATTATATATAGATATATTAATAAATTTATAAATACATAATAATCATTTAATTTATTTTAAGTAAGAAAAGTTTGAAATTCATACCATTATTTACTGTAAAGGTCAGTTAAATTTTAAATTACTATCAATAATGAATCAAATAGTTTTTCAATCACCTGTTATATTATTTTTCAAATCCTTCAGTGGCTCGAACTTGACATCAACCTAAGTTTTGGAATAAAATACTTTAAATAAAAACTCGCTCAAAATGATTTCTCATCAGTGACATGAATACTATGTGGGTGGTAAGGCAATGAAAATAACTATCAAATTGAATGTTTATTTCTTGATTCATTTTTTTCTATTTTTCTTATGAATAGGAGAGTAGAATAACGAAAACGCTGCATCTGCGGGTGGAGATAATAAAATTAGGTGATTATTTTATATAATTGTATTTATGATTATGTTATCTTTCAATGCAGGTATTTTCTTTATTGTTGATTTTGATATTGTTTTTAATTTTAAAAAATCATAAACGGAAAATTATATTCTTGTATTCTTGTTATTTCCAAAAATTGTGGACTAATTCAGTAATTTTGTCATATACAAATCTTTCTTAATTAAAACTGAAACAAACTATTTTTCAGATTTGATTGAACCTGGAGATATATACGACAAGTGTCATCGTAAATCGAAGATATTTCATATTAAGACAACCATTTTTCAATATAGTTCATCAGGCTAATTTTACTGGTACAGTATAGTATTTTAGATGCATATTTTCTTCAGGGTAACAGTATACAATTTAATATATGAAGCAATTTTTCTTCAAATATTTAAATGGAGAGAAATGTTTAAAATTGATATTTACTTTGTTATAAGTAATGCATATCTCAGAGTACGATTCATTTTTTGTAATATTTCTTCTTATTTCTGTCCCTGATAGTACATCAAAAACAAATGTTGAAAAATAAAGCAGACTGTTTTATAAAACGAAATTTATATATCCATGCATCTTTTGCATATAACTATCTAAATTAAATGAAGCTAGACAGTAAGCAAATTATGACAGTCTAGACCAGGGGTCGGCAACCCTTTTGAGTCGGAAGAGCCAAAAATGGCAATTTACAAAATTTAAAAGTTTTTAAAGAGCCACAAAATTTTTTCTTACCAACAATAAATAACAGGTGGGCTGAAAAGTTCGTAGGCTGACACATAGATGACATAGATGACACATAGAGTCTACTAGTATTAAATCCATATGATTTTTAGTTAGCCCTAACCTTCAAAAGACACGTGTATAAATTTGATAGCTGTTGCACTATTAGTATGTGAGTTATAGCATTTTTAGTGAAGTTATAGTATTTTTAGTGTTCATCACGTGCAGTCCACTCGGCTGACTGTCGATTGGACTCCGGTGTGAAATGATGGAGCCATGTTTCATCCATTGTCCCATTTCGCGCGTACACTTTCGCGGTAATATCCAACAGTAGTACTTTATTTCTTTGAGTGCGGTGAAAAGCGAGTACAAGTGACTGAGAGATATAATCGGTGCCTAATCCTCGTTAATCGATTCAGTACGATTTTTAAATGCTTTTTTTTGATAAAATAAATATTTGCTTATGGAACTAAAGAGCCGCAGCTTCACATCCAAAGAGCCGCATGTGGCTCGGGAGCCGCAGGTTGCCGACCCCTGGTCTAGACTTATGTCCTCTAGTAGAAATATCTTATACAAGTAATGCATTAACAAATATTTCATACATAACGTTATTAAAGATACTGTAAATGCATTCTAATCTAGAATTGTGTCCAAGTGCTTTTATAGTAGTTTTGATATTATATTATTTATATTTAATAATGCGCTACTCAATAACAGTGTATAATATGCTACTCAAAAACAATCAATCATTATTCAAATAGTTTATTATCTTTTAAGAATATAATAAATTAAATAAATTTAATAGTATTTTTAAATTTAAATTTTTTTTTTTAAAATACTGGAGAGGAATACACTATAAAGTGAATAGAGAGGACTGATGGTATATATGTGAGTGTACAGTAGCCTTTAAATGGACTTGGCGTGCTCTGTATGCAATTTATCATCTGCAGGGCGGAGAATTAACCTCATAAATACATTGCGTTGCAATTAATTGCAATTAATAGCAGTTTTTAGAAGGGAGTAACCATGAAATCTTAGAAAGACAACTAATGGATGAAATTCATTGTTATACAGAGATGGCGTATTTATTGCTCTAAACTTTCTCCACGATCATAGCGAATGGTTTTTCCAATCCATAAACTTATGACCAATGTTTAGAATATTTGTTTCATTAGTATTTAACAATATTATTATTTATTACTATCATTATTTATTATTATTTAATGTTATTACTATTTACTACTACTTTTATTAATTATTGTAAATATAAAAAATATATACGTATTGCACGGACCTAACCTAAAAGCACTAAATGAACCAAAAGAGTAAGAATGATAATTTTCTGTTCTGCTTGCTTATCAGACTTTTTATATAAGCATATTTGCATAAAATTGCAAAAACTGCATGTTTATTTTATTTTTCCATATAATCTCTATCATAAGTAGCAATAAATATAGAATATATTTACATATAATTTTTCGCTATACTGATGTAATTTTCTATAAATAATATGAACAAAATACGAAAAACAGCATGTGTGTAAAAAATGCTTTGTTTTTCTTTTTCAAAACATAATCTAATTCCTTGACGCTAATCAAGATAGCAAAAAAACAATTTCCAAAGAGCCTTTTTATTTATTTATATTCTTTTAAAACTTTGATCCTCAAAACCATACCTTAATCCCCCTCCATCATATTTTTTTTGTCGCCAAATTATGCACAGAAAGAAATCGGCGCTCTATGGTTAAATGATCACCTTTCGCGTCCTTGGCGACATATTATTCTGATGCAGCGAAGAAAATGCACATTCCATGAACACATAAAAGGAGAATACAAAAAAAATGGCGGAGAAAAGAGTTTATAATACGATATTATTCTGCCATCATCTGGGAAAAGATCTATTTTTCCTGCAATGTAGGGCAAAAAAAAATGGAACGGCCTTTTTTGCTGGTTGGTTTAACAATATTCTTGCTTGATGTTTTTGCCACCTGAGGTCCAATGTTTCAGAATTTTTTTCTTTGTTTGGCTATTTATCTCTTTTTTTGGGAGCGTTATTTTAGTTTTATTTGGAATTATATGTTAGGCCTAAGAAATTGTTAGAAATTATCAGACTGGAATGAAAATGAAAATCAAAATCTTATAAATTGTAAGAAATAAGATTTGAAATTCGTAGTTAAATTATTAGAGACATTGTAAAATTTTTAACAGAATTTTTGAATATCACGCCAATAGAGATTTTTAAACGTCCTCGACGACAGGTAGCATTAAAAATTATTTTAATTTTTAATTAAGAAATCAAAAAATTTTATTTTTAATGCTTTCGTACTTAATTATAAAAATAACTTTATAACAACAGCACTTTTACGGAAAATCCTTTTTTCCTTCGTCGCTCTTTTTTTAAATACATTATTGAAAATTTAATTTTCTTTTTTTTTCTAAAATAAATATTTGTAGATATTAACATGAATGCGCTTTAACAACCAAAAGAATTTGTTCTTAACTATAACTGAACATATATATATATATATATTAATTTTCCTCAAAAGATTTGAAAAGAAGTTATAGAAATAATTTAATAACAGCAAAACAGTTTCATCAAAAATCAATTCTTTTCACACTGTTGTTTTGTAATTCAATGTGGAAAATAATTTTCTTCCTTTTTTTCTATGATTAATATTTGTAAATAAAATTTTTATTTAATATTTTATATACAAAAAACTTATTCATAAACATCTGAAGAAATTATTATTTTCTTTCTTTTTTTTTTACAAAAGGATTTAAACATAACAGAAATAATCTAATAAAAACAAAATTTTATTGAAAGATTTTCTTTTCGTATTTTTTTTTAATTCATTGTTAAAATAATATTGTTTTTTTTATCTCTTCTTATAATATCTATGTTTAATATTTGTAAACTGTAACGTGAATGAATTTTGATGACCAAAAATTTGATTTTAAGTTTATCTTAAAATTAATGGGTTTTTTTTTTTTTTTTCAGTTTTATCAACAAAAATATTTGGACGTTGCAGTAAAAATTTAATAACAGCAAAACCCTTTTTCGAAATTCATTTCTTTCGTACTCATTGTTCTTTTAGAATTCTTTTTTTTGAAAGAATAATTTTGTTCTTTTTATTCTAAAATAAACATTTGTAGATAGTAACATGAATTAATTTTGACATCCAAAAAAATCTGACCTTCACAAACAACTGGAGATCATGATATTTTTCCTTCAAAAAGATTTAAATGTCATGGGTATTGTAAAAAATAATTTCATTTTGTCATTAATGTTCTGTAAATCATTATGGAAAAATTTAAGCTTTTAGCTTTAGCTTTTTATTCCATTTCCTTCTATGATAAAAAAATATATAAACACTTTTCTTCAATTAATTTTGTTATTCAAAAAGAATCTGATATTGATTAACGCCAGTAGAAATGTTTTTTCCCCCCAGATTTTCTAATGATGATTCCATTTGAATGTTACAGAAATAATACAATAAAAACGAAACTATATTTATTTATTGAGAGCATTTCTTTTTTCATTGTTTTTAAGGTATTGTTATTTTTTTCTTCTAGATAAATATATGTTGACATTATTAAAATGGATGAATTTTGATATCCAAAAGAATCTATCTTTAGCTTACGCCTGATTGTAATGTAATTTTTTCCAGTTTCATCACCAAAAATTTTCAAAATGATTTTTAAAAAATTAGGTTTTTTTCCTTGCTCTTTTTAAATTCATTGTTGAAGGAGAAATTGTTCTATTTTTTCTGCTAAGATAAATATTAGTAGACATTAACATGTAGGAATTTTAATATCCCCCCAAAAATTCACAAATTTCACCTTAATGTCCAGTTTCTGCAACACAAAGATTAAAATGCTATTGGAATTTATTTCTTTCATTATCTTACCTACATTTAAATTTTCCTTCTCTGAATTTTGAATTATTTCACTGAATATTTTCTCTGAAATTATTGCTTATATAATAATTTTCTTTTTTTTCTTCCTTAATTATATTTAAGAAGCACAATATTGACTAATATTTTACAACTTTTAGAAATTTTTTTTCAAAAATTAGGTTTGCACAGACCACAGCCTTTTGTTGATTTATTGACTATTGTTGCAATATGTTTTTGTTTTAATTTCTACTAGCCACAACGATTGAGGCTTTTCGAATACTGTCCTTTAGCACACAACAAATATTACAATTTTAAAAATGAAGAGTTTTATTTGGAAACACTGCCATTTTTTTGTCAAAAAAAAAATAAAGAGTAATCAATATAATTGAAATCATTACTATACAAAAAAAAAAAATGAAAATCAATAAAATCAATTTGTAAAGGACAAATGACTAAACAGCTAAGACAGTGTGAAATAAAAACGCTAACAAACCATTTCTGGTAATTCATCCTTAGTTAATTCAATAAAAGAACGTAAGTCTTTTGGGGTATTGGAAACAAATTTTCTCCAGCAGTCAACAAATCAAAAAACAGAAATAACTTGACTAAGGAAAATTTAGAATCAATTTTGTGCTTGTTCTACTACAAGAACTTCACCAATAATTAAAACGATAATTGAATCAAACAAGCATATGATTTTTAAATAAAATAAATTAAAAATACATAGCTACATAGCTATATATATTTATTTGTAGGTTATTCAATTATCGTTTTCATATCGATTATGAAGTATTGATCGATTCAAAACGATAAAAAAGCAGATGAAACTTAATTAAAAAAGCAATAATTAGATAAGAATTCTGTATTTGCACATTTATCGTTGATGACCAAACGATCAAAGAATCTTTTTAATTGGCAGCTTTCTGGGGTTTCCAAATCGTTTGTTGCCATATCGTTTTCCTTTTGAACAAATTTTATTGGAAGAAACTACTGCAATTATCGTTTGAAAAATTATATTTAAAGAGCAGTTCATTAATCGGTTCTCAATCTATTCATCTGAACTTTGATTTTTATTAATGAATTTTATACCATGAAAAGATTCAAAAAGAATTTGACATTAATTCATGTCTAAAGACCATATATCTTCATCGTTACCAATAAATGAAAATTTTTATTTAAAAAACAACATTAGTTATCTTAAGTGTTCGAATTTTTTGCAAATTATTTTTCACCAATAATCCTATTTTGCTTTCCTACAAAAAATGATTGCTGAAATTATATTACAGACCTTATTTGAATTCTTAATTAATTGTATTAATAATATTTTCAATTGATATTACATAGTATATTTATGACCTGTGTAGTTCTTACTATGAAGTACTTTTGTAATCAATGATATAAAATTTAAAATAATTTTTGTATTGTATTGATCTATAATATATTTTATTTATTATATTTATATATACATTTTCCCTAAATATGAATCCATAATACCTCATATTTTTATTATGTATATAAAATTATTTTTATTATAATTTTCTTCTGAATTCTGTAAGATTATATTTGAATCAGTTATAATAAAATTATTATAATCTTGATAACAATTACTCTTAATAGTATTTTCGGAACAGTATCATCAAAGAGTTATTCATTAATGATATAAACAATCTTTTTAGATTCATTTATAAGTAGATTTTTTTTTCATAATAATTTCCTCGAAAATAATTGAAGCGATGTCATAATTCAAATAAAGTCCTAAATATTTCTGAAAATTAAAAAAGCTAAAATTTAAAATTATTTTATAAGTTTTGACGTCTAAATTCAATCATTATTAAACATTATTTTAAAAACTAAAATTTTAACATAAAAATAATGTAAAAAAAATCATAATTTTGAAACATCTTTTAAACAAGCCTTTTAAACTTTGTGAATTTCATACTAGTAAATAATATTTAAAAGGCAATTATAAAAAAATTACTTTTTAGGTACTTTCATATTATGTAACATTATATTTTATTATTTATAAAAAAAATCAATCTAGTGTTTTGATAAAAAAAGTTTAAATTGTGAAGTTATTTATTATAATATGCATGCTACTAAATGACCCAGAATTTTCTATGTTATAAAGAATTAAATTCTATTCTTAAATAATAATGCTAATTGAAAATTAGGTTGGTTGGACTTTTCTGGCTTTGTCTCCAACTACACACTATTGAAACTACTCCCATTATGTATTGTTAAAATATTCAATAATAGGAAAAAGAAATATTCCTATTATTGAATACACCTCTATAATTGCCAACCAAATGTATTATTCGTGACATATGCTATTAGAACTCCAAGTTCATCGATGTGAAAAAAATTATCACTGCTTTTTCTAATTATTTATTTTATTACAGGAAATAACTTTTAAATTTCCCAATGGGACGTTTATATTAAAACTATATTTAATAACATTTATTTTACATTTATTTTTTGGACATTTGGACCGTTATTTTATGGACGTTTTTATTTAATAATATTTTATACTCTGATATCTGTTATGTTTTACTTAAGCTGTAAATAAGTAATAGTAATAAATTAAGTTGAAAGCTGTAATAAGCTGTAATAATGTATAATTAAGCTCTGTAGTGAAAAAGTAAAGTTGGTAGATAATTTACAAATATGAGGAAGAATTATATCCATCAAAGTATGCAGCCATATTGTCTGTACACTTTTGTCATTTAAGCAGAAGGTTGTTCAGGCCGTTGGTATAAAACGCTGGTGGATGAGAATCAATGAATTTCTGGACAGGCCAATTTTAGAGCATTGTCAGTGAGTATGGAGGATGATTAATTAGTTCCAACTCCAATTCCTGCAGTTTTGCCACAGTCATTTTGTGCAATGTGGTCTAGTGTTATCATGCAATAAAGATAGGAATCGGTCTGTTGGCCAATCTAGGCTATTTTTCATTACATTTTTGCATCATTTCGTCCAGTTTGTTGTACTAAATTTCTGCTGTGATGCTCGATGAACCAAATTTCTTGAAATCATAATGGAACACAGGCGCGCTAGACCATGAGATACTCAACATCAGCTTCTTTTGATAAATATTATGTTTTGGAGTGTGGTTTGGTAATTCATACTTGTGCAATCGATGTGGTGGACGTTGGTGATAGTTACATTGGATTCATTTATCATCTCAAGTGAAAATTCGATTCAAAAATGGATCAGGTTTGTAACGAGAAAGCAACATCAAGCAAGATTTAAAAGCTTTGTTTATGTTTTCATTTAATTCATATGGAACCCACTTATCCAACTATTTTTACTTTTCCAATTTGAGCTAAATGAGTTGATATTGTTCGTTTGCTAACACCAAACTTCAACGATATTTCATAGGCACTCTGAGATGGGTGAGACTCAACAGTGACCTTTAGTTCGCCATTATTGACCTTTGATTCCCCGATCGCGTGGCTCATTTGTGAGGTCAAGGTTTACTTGTACGAAATTTGGAGAACCAATTTGATACTGTCTACTGCGCAGTTACACTAGGGCCAAATACACTATTAATGTTCGACGCGGTCTGTGATGCCGTATAAGTCTTAGGAACTCACGCTTCATAATAGTGTTAATTTTAGACTTTTTCATTCTCAACAAAATTAATTCATAATTTTTTAAAAATATTATTTAGAGTTTATGCGTAGTTGTAGAGATTTGTAACTGTCCAACAAACAAAAAAATACAGAAATTATTAAGTCAAATAAATAAAATATTAAGTCAAAGCCTAAAAAAAAAAAAAGATGTTAAAGTTGGCAATAATATTAACTACAAATTTCATTCTTGCTCATTCAATACATTCCTTTATCTAGTGTTAGCCAAAAATTAATAAAGTTGCATTTAATTAACCACGTGTTAAAACAAATTCAAGAAAACATATTCCTTAGTTTAAAAAAAAAAACCCATTAATTCGTTTTAAATTCTATTCATTTCCATTTTTTTTTTTTATTTATTTTTTTATTTTTTGAACTAACAAAAAAAAAATTTCCTTATTTCTAACGAAAAAAATGAGTAAATAAAAAAAAAATTTCTTTTATATTGCCATTTTGATGCAGAATTGCAAATAAGAAAAGCACAAAAGACAGATTACTCTGAAAATAAATCCCTTAAAGCATTTTAAAGGGAAGAACTTTATAGCTCTTTTAAAAAAACTTGACAAAGTGAGCCTCTTGCTCTCAGACGCGATAATAAATAATGAACGGAATACTTAAAAGACCATTTATTATAAAAGAATCTTTTACGAAATAAAAACTGAGTCATTCTTGTTTTATTATTTTTTTCCGCTTGATATTGCATTTTTATGTTTTCTTCGATATTCTGGATTTACTTATATTTATTGTTTAAATAAAAATTTCAAATGCATAATAAAATAATATTTTTTAAACACATATGAATATTGTGAATATTCAAATACTGATGAAAATGAAAAATGATGGTTAATTCATGGTGGTTAAATTCAGTACTTTCAATTAGTATTGTTTCCTAGTGTGGGTATATTTACATTTAACATTCTCCTTATGAAATATTTTTGAACTGTTGATATCATTGTAATCGCCATTATTATAATGTCGACATTAATTGAGTCAACTCTGACTTCTATGAAAAAATAATTGATCTTTCTCGAAGAACTTTTTAAGAATACCCGGTATAAATGTTTATTAGAATGAAAATATCCGTGCACGCAATTCTGCTGCTCAAATATTTTGACAAAATGTGCGTTTGTAACCGTGCTTCCTACTACACACAGGCAAGAGCACCTATCTTTGGTGTTCAGAACAAATAGTCAATCGGCCTCTTACCTGAGAGGAAGTACAGCGCAAACTGAGCTCCTTTGAGAAACGTTTAGTTTATAGTCTCTCATTCAGAGAGGAAATATATTTAGCGCATTGTATGGCCTACAGACTCTTACATGAACAGTAAGTTTATATTTCGTCCATCCTGCGCGTATCCTTGTATCGGATTTTCGACTTAGAAGTAAAGTCTATCCAGGAAACTATAATTATCTGTCTTTAAAATATGTTGTGGTCGTGTCTAACTCTCAGTGTCCTGCATTGTGGACGGGACGGACTCACTCCTGGATGGACAGAAAGAGGCATCTTCTTTGTGATTGGAGTTGGAGAACCCGTTAGTAGAAGTCTGATTTGACTCCATTTCGCTGAAGAAGGATGGAAGAGCATTCGGAGAACTACCCATTTGCGTATCATATTGGAGAAATCATGAAAAACTCCCGTCAGCCAGTCTGAATCACGATGCAAGATGCTGAACATCCTAAACGACTCGAGGCTCCTCGTTTATTTGAATCAGTTTCTGCGACAAACCTGCCAGTGGAATGAACCTCATCCATGATGTCACCAATGATGCACGTTGCCACTGAGTCATGAATCGTGCTTAAAATGTATTAAATATTGTGTGTGTCTCGAATTGCAAACGTATGGTGTTTGTCCTGTGGCAATAAAATTGTGAATTCTCCAGTCTGAGTCTCAAGTGTCTCAATCCAATCATACCCAATTAAAATCGGGCTGCCCAATCTGGACCGTACTATTTAACACTTTTAGCCTATTTTTTATTGAAGGGAGTATATTGTTCTATATAAAATAGGCCACGAAAAATTTTAATACTTTTCCAAATCTTTATAAAAAGAGAGTTTAACTCCTTATTTTGCATTTATGAGATAAATTTATTCACGTCTTCTTACGCCCGAAAGAAGCCGAGAAAAGCTGCAAAAAGCAATATTTTCATTCATAATCAACCCTCAAATATTTGATTTCATAAAAGTAGCGCCTTGCTTTAAATTCATGTGAATATAATAACTTTTTTTTTCTTAAGAAATTCAGAAACTTATAAAACAGTTGGGGCAGTAGAGCTGAATTCGCGAAAATTTTGTAGGAAAGAAGCCAATTTATATTCATGTATTCAGCCGATTGTTTTTAAGTTCTGAAATTGCATTTGAATTTTTCGGATATTTTATCTTTAAAAATAATATATTTTGGAGTTAACTGAAACGCCTGGGATAATTCTCCATTTTTATTAGACAACTGTTTTTCTTTTATATCCCATAAGATTTATGCTTAGAAAAATATTGTTGTTAAGATATTCTTGAAGGCTTTATGCATGTATATTATCCTGCCTAAAATGTATGCATTTCTTGAAAATTTATGAAATCCTATATATTATTAACTGTTTTCTTAATAATATGAGTTTTACATTGAGACTTTAATCTCTTTATCATATTTAAGTATATGGAAATATATATATTTCGTAAAAAATGTATAATTTATCAAAAGCTTTAAAAAATGAAAAATTTATCAAAATAGTTCAATAGAAATTAGGTCGTTAAATCTTTTACATTCAATCAGTTTCATATTTATTTACTTTTATTTAAAACTGTAAATGTAATGTGGTAAACATGTGCTGTCATGTAATGTTTGTAATATGCGTTATGTTATATGTATATGTGTAAATATGTGTTGTTAAATGCTTGTAATGGGGTAAATGCATGTTATATATTAACCATATGTGTTTACTTGAAATCAGTACAGCCCCATCTTTGGTTTAAAGGAGTAAATATTTTGAATCAGTCAGGGAAAATTTCTTTTTCATATTTATAATGATAAGTTTTATTAAAATATATTTTTTATTTCTCCCAAAATGAGTTTCATTTAGTCAACGACAAAACGAATACTATAGAAACCTTGCAACTTTTTGAATGCATTGTTTGATGAATAAATGGAACGAGAACCATTCAAAACTAAATGGCTATTATTTTATTTTATTATTCATATATATATTTTTTTTTTTTTTTTTGAAAAAAGGCTGCAAGTATGCAAATGACTAACATTTTTAGAAATATTCTGTTTTTTCTAATTCGTCAAAATGTTTTAATTCCTCTAAAGAGAAATGAGTTGTTTTCGGAAATTTGGTTTTAATTGCATTCCACAGCGTGAAGCATTTAGTGGGGCCTGGTGACTGAGTGACTAGCATTCGGGCAGGACCGGATTTTCTTATAGGCTAACTAGGCTTCCAGCCTAGGGCCTCAAGATCAAGAGAGGCCTACATTCAAATTGTTAGCAAAATTGGAATTACACTATTCTAAAAGCAGTAAACACTAAAAACACTGAATAGAAAATAAGGAGAAATTCTACACTTATGAATAATAAACATAATTAGTAATTTACAAACTTAAAGATAGGAGGTGAAAAGGTCTTATAAGTGAATAGCCTAGGGCCTCTTTCATCTAAATAAGGCCATGACTAAAGGTTTCGTGTTGAAATTCCAGCCGTATCATAACTGCTTGTAGTGGTTCAGCATCCACCTTAAACAGTATGTCCCGATATAATATGACTGTATATGACCCGTATGGGTCACAACCCTACCCCGTAAAGAAAAACGACATTTCATGCTTCGGAATCTGGTAATAGACCGACGGCCTTGACACTGTGGCCACCATGGGGCTCTTGCGCCTATGAAGAAGAAAACATATATTTATTTGTCAGCCCTATTTATATATTTATTAAAATATATTTTTGTTCCATATTTTTCTTTATCAAGAGATTGTTTTGACTTTTCATATTGGACTGAAGGGGCCTGAACATAGCATGTTGGGAAGAATTATTAGTTCTACTACAGCACACCACATCACATCATTTTGTCTAGTGTTTAGTGACCTTTTTTATTGTGGAGTTGGAAGTGCTGGTAAAATGTGCTACAGAATTATGATGCTCTTTTTTAAATGGTTGGTAATTATTATTAAAAATAATTAGCTGTTAAATTTTGGCAATATTATTAACTGCAAATTTCATTCTGCCAACTGAATACATTCATTTATCTAGTGGTAATAAAACTATTAAAGTTACATTTAATTAACCACGGGTAAAACAAGAAATAATGGAAGTCTTTTTCCTTAGCTTTTAAGGAAACTTTTAAACAGTTTTTAAATTCTACTCAATTCCATTTATTTTAGTTATACAATTTTTCTTTTTTTTCTTAGAAAAATATATAAATATAAAATAAAATTTCGTTTTTATATTAACATTTTCATGTAGAATTTCAAATAAGAGAAGCACAAAAGACAGATTACTATGAAAATAAATCCCTTAAAGCATTTTAAACGGAAGAACTTTATAGCTCTTTTAAAACTTGACAAAGTGAGCCTCTTGCTCAGACGATAATAAATAATGAACGGAATACTTAAAAAGACCATTTATTATAAAAGAATTTTTCCTGAAATAAAAACTGAGTCACTGTTTTATAATTTTTTTTTCCACTTTTTTATTGCATTTTTATGGTTTTCTATAATTTACTTAAATATATATAATAAAAATATTAAAATAATATTTACTACAAACACATATAAATTTTGTGAATACTGAAATACTGTTTAAAATGTAAAATGGCGGTTATTTTATGGTGGTTAAATTTAGCTTTCTTAACTAGTATTTTTTCTAATGTGGTTCTAATCACACTTAGTATTCACCTTAAGAAATATTTTCAGGTGTTGATATATCATTGTTATAGTCATCTTTGTAATGTCAGTCATTATAGCATCAACCTGTCTTCTATGAAAATAATCGGGGTTTGTCTAAAAAGACCTTTTAGGTTATTTTTGGGGCCTGAATGGCCGCTGTCTGGCCTCTGGCGCTCGGTACCGTACATGCTCGGGTTCGAGCAGAGGCGGTGCCTTTTGATGCTTTCTAGTGGTTCGGAACCCATTTTAAACCGTAGATCCCGGTCTAATATGTTAGGAGCGTTGCGTTATTGAGTAACGCACCTCCTACCTCCTGGTGTGCAGAGTAACGTCGGTGAGTTTAAGGCAACAAAGACAATTTTGTCTAACTGTTTCTGCTAGCTGCATTATAATAAAAAACTTTTTGTACTGGTATAAATTATATTAGAATGAAAAAAGGAAAACACCCATGCAAGCAATCCTACTATCAAATATTTTGACATGCGCTGTAACCGTACTTCCTCCTACTCACTGGCAAGAGTGCCTCCTTGTGGATTTAGAAGAAATGGTT